>JAKTQU010000034.1:0-158735 GCA_030579395.1 Aciculoconidium aculeatum
GGTATAAAGGAGAGACGATAATGTGGGGCGAACCTACTCCTTTTATACCAAATTGCTTTCTTCCACTTTCCCTAACTGAACTACTGTACATGAGTATGGTTTTGTTATGCCTTTTGTAAATTAAGCATTTTTTTTGCACCCAACGAACCAATAATGATAAAAAAAAATGAAAATACCCCAGAAAAAGCTCTACCAAGTTTTCATTAGAAAGATAAGGAACGAGATAATACATGTCTTGAGACTTCTTTGAGAAGGCTACAAATACGACTCAAGACATTTGGCCTAAAATTGAAAGTCTCTATTTAGGGGGGGCGATATAAAATATCTGACACCGCCTCGCAAATTATTATTCCTTCCTAATTTTTCTACTTTTTTTTTCTATGTTTGAGCACAAAAATAGATCTTACCCCAGTATTGAGTCTGATACACTATCAAGCTTGTAATAACGCAAATAGGTCGTAATAATGTAAATAGAATAGAATATTTCTAGTATAGCTATACTAGTACAGCTGCTTTACTAACAACTTCTGTTAGCTTGTGAGGAATATTTGATAGTTCTAGTGCTTTCTTTGTAAAACACAAAATTATCGATGCAGATTATCTTTTGATCCCAAAAAATAAATCCACTCAAAGGGAAGTTTTCGAAAATGACCACGAAGAAATTGAGTATACTATGTATAAGCTAGAGTATACTATGTATAAACTAGAGTATAATTGGAAGTGTCAGAATATACGTAGTAATTTAAGATTATTAATAGGTACTCAAAATAGTCGGGTACTGAATCTCTTCTCTAAAACTGAAGCAATATAGATAATAAGTATCTCATAAAACGACTAGTAGGATACAGGGGGGCACTGTAAAGTTTTTGCTGTAGATACGTTGGACCCCCTTTCAGGGTCTGAAAATGAAAAGAATTTAAAAATCAACTAAGCAGATCAAAAGTAAGCAGATCAAAAAGAAACAGAAACACCCATTCGATAAACAGTACTGGTTTTCAAAATAGAAAATTTTAGAACTCGTCATGCAAATACCATTATCTTTTATTAACATTCATGAAGAAGAGATGGAACTGTACTTGTAGAAATAGCACTGAAAATCTGAAAATCATGAATCTTTCAGCATATCGTAGAATTTTAAGAGGGAAAAGGCAAAAAGACCCATTCAATTAACATTATTGGTTTCCAGAACAGAAACTCTCATTGCATTCGTCATGATAATCTCAACATCATTTCTTAACACATGTACCCAGAATTCTTGCCGTAAAGAGATTCACCTTTAGTTGTAGAAATTGAGGATGTTGAATTTCAAAAATTTAAGCACCTCGCTTAAAATTTATTTATTCTAAGTCGTTATTATCGAAGTCTCAAAATACATCACGTAAATACCTAGTATTAAGAGAACCAAACATTGCTGGTATAGCAATTTAAGGGGGTTACTTAGAATCAGTTCCAGGAAAACCTGGGTAGCCATGAAAGCTAGATAATCAAAGGATAGTCATCATTTAACTAAACAAGTTGAAGTGTTATTTACTAAGCGAAGAGAGGAATCCTTTCATATTGTTGTGAAGTCAAGTAGAATAAATAGAATCAAATATAGTGAATCACTTTGAAAAGCATCAAGAGACGTTGGTATGATACTTAAAAGAAGTAAGTCAGAAATCATATGGGCTGCTTGAATATTTAGTGAAGTCCATGATAATCTTGATTAATGAAAAGTCTTAATCCTCCAAATGGAAATATGCAGCGAAAAGTTCAGATAATATAAAATTTCCCTTTCATAGAGGAAAAGATCCCATACCATACGCTGCAATGTATATGAAGATATCTGTATGAATACTCCAGACTCCAGCTATAATATTTCACCTTTTTGCTTTAAAGTAGTACAAACGTCATGCTTATATCCTCAATTTTCTTTATTACTATATATTTATATCATTTAGCAATCTTGTGGAACACGAGCTGGTCCATAATACTAAACTACTACAATAGCACTTAAATTTAATCTACAGATATAAGAGCAAATTTACTCAAGCTACAATAACACCTCCCACCCTACAGTGACACCTACAGTCACTTCAGAGATCTTTTATTACTATAAAATCATAAAACTTAAAAATTCTTCTGGTGATCTTCATAATGCTTAAAGTAGCTGGCTAAAGGCGAGTCAAAGCCTCGTATGGTACACTCATTATCCCCATACGTAACCAACTCGTAGCAACATGGGCAAACAACACAAGACTCGCGACCTATCTTTCCCGTTTCGTTGTCCACATAATAAGTGTCTGCCATGATTGGGTTTGGGATTCGAGAACTGCCACATTGGCGGCCTTGGTCTACGAGATGCAACATGTAGACGGACTCATTGATTTTGTAGAACAGGGTCTCTATACAGAAACCACAGCTCCCGTGTTTCGACATGTTCCTGTCGTGTCTTGTAATATCGAGACATGCACTAGCGACTTGAGGCCTGGAAAGAAGTTCAGGGTTCTGGTTGATATTAAACTTTACCAAGTCTACCATTTCTCTGAGGCGTGCAATTCCGGTTTCCCTGTTTGGTACGTCTACAGGCTTAGCTTGTCCATGTTTATAACCTTTCTCTGGGAATTCATGTCCGCAAGAAGAGTTTCTACAAGATTTAAAAAGTTCTGGGTAATGTCCTTTGTTGGGTTTGCAATATGCTTCTGGTTCTGGAATTTCAGAGACCAAGTTGGAGGATTCTCTGTGTAAGATTAAAGCTTTTGAAGAGGAAATTGAGTTTGGAAGATGGAGAATTGGATATTCGAATTGTTTAGAGAGTTTGACGAAGTCCATGTCAATTGGTTGAAGAATTGGAGAGTGGTTAGGAAAGTATGGTTTAGTGTACTTGACTAAATCCAAGCAGACTGGAGAGTCCATAATTGGAGCAGGATGCAAATTGTCTACCAAAAGCTTTTCTAATGAAAAGTCAATTGGAACAAAGTCATTGTTGCTTTCAATGTTTTCCACTTGCTTCTGTTTAGGAGAAAAATCAAATTGACCACAATCATTGGAAACGTGATTTGGAGAGGTTTCATCTTCATAGATGAAATTGTTGACAATTCTGCCGCTCTTGAAAAGTTCAGAATTGAGAGCCTCTTTCTCAGATGGAGAGGTAACACTGGTCAACTTGGCAAAACCAGTTGTTCCCTTCTTCTTGAGAACTGGCCCAGTTCTCTTTCTATCAAGGAGACTAAAGAGCTGCTCTGCAGTATAAGAAAACTCTTGGTTGCAGTTGCTGTTCAAGTTGACGTTGAAAGTAAAGTTGAAGTTAAAGTTGAAAGTTTGAGTGGAAGACATTTTGTAGTTAATAGCTGGAGAAAAAATTCTAAATTCGGGGGATTTCTGTTCCTTTTTATATTAAAATGGAGCGGATGAGGATTTGAAAATTCCAAGTTCTGGGGATTTTCTGGTCCTTTTATATTAAATGGGAGCACTTGGAGTTTCCAATTCTTTCTGGGAATTTCCCTTTTATATTAAAATACAGTGGTTCATTTGAAGGGTTAATTTGTTATACTTTCCTGTTATAAGCCTTTTGTGGCTGATTATGGAAACTTAAAAAGAAATATTTGTGGAAAATCAACTACTGGACCTTCTGTTTTGGGTTAAGTGAACTTATCAAAGATACCACATGGAAGATAAACATAGTGAAAATATCTTTTGAAGTATGTGAACGTGGTTTCCTGAGTATAGGTGTGCTGAATAACTGTTGTACCCTTTCAAAGAAGGGCTAATCCTCTTCATTATATAATTTACCACTGGACCTGTTATTTTGGGTGAATTAAAGAAACTTAAATAATAAATAAAAGCGGAAAGCAATACCACGTTTTTCTTTTCTTTTTCTCATATCTTCTCCCGTCTTTATATACTTCATGTTTTTGTGTTTTTTTGCCACCATTTGAAAATTTCGCAGCCAAAAAATATGCTAGAAATTTTTTTGAGTACAAACAAAAATGAAGGGCACTTTCATAAAATGAAGCAAGCCATTATATGTGGCTGAAATAGGTGAACTGGATTTGGAAGTTGTCTGACAATCAATAGGGAAGAGGCTATTAAATGAATTGTTGTAGGTGCACAAAATAGTCCAGGTCAACTAAATTAGTATGGTAGCATAAAAAGGCAACTGGTAGGCAGTCAGGGCATCAAAAATTATTTACCAAGCTGATTTGTTTTATGCTATTTATATTTTGAGTGGAGTTAGGTTCGTATGATTTTTTTAAAGAATCTGGGAATATGTGTCAAATCTAAACTCCAAGCTCTCGATTCTTTTATGGTGTTTAACTCCCCATGGCCATTAGAACAAAATAACCTCAACTTTGCAATCGAAAAGTTGGAAAGATCCATCTTTGTGAAAGAATTTGCCTCGATATCCACCCAGAGCTTTTAAAGTGGGACTTCGCTCCTAAACCAATCGATGCGGTTGCAGTTTAGCTCCAATACTCTAAACCAACAGTCTTTCTGACATTGAGCGAGATCCCAGTGTACAGAATGAATAGATGTAATGTTCCTTAAGCTCAATAGATAAGGACTCTAATGAAGTTGGTCATTTCATTCGATATCCTTTCAATTGGTAGTACTCACCAGGTCGATATTGTATGCCCAACAGTAACTTGGAAATCCAAACATCTTTGAGGTGTTTCTTGTGACTGGAACCCAAAGAGTAAATCGTATAGTGTAACATTGTATAATTCAAGTTTTCTAAGGATTCATATTTTTAAAAATCCCTTTCACTAACTTTGATGGTGGAAAGCTTACTCTAACAAGTACGTTGGAGTTACAACATTCAAAACCAATTATTATCTATGACTAAGCACTTTAGGCTTATTAAAGTCTTATCGAGCTTCTCCTTCATCACTCTAATCCCTAACAATTTTATTTCATAAGTGTATTTGTTTACCTCATGTCTTTTCATGATACCTAAAGGAATATTTGACTTGTTGATACGCAATGCCTCCAACTTGGGAACTCAGTTCATACAAGATTAAAGTTTTCCAGTTCTAGATGCTTAAGGTTAGGCAATTTCCCGCTGAAGTCTGCTTCTCAATCTTTTAATGTAACCTTTTTAGCTGCAAAAAGTGTACTGATTGGATTAAAGATGCCGAGGTAACAAATTGGTTCTCAACTTATTAAATGAGAATTTCCTTGAATTGAAATATCGGGATATGTGTCTTATTAATATACTCGAGTTGGTTCTTATTGGTGTTGTAGCGTGCTATGGTAGTATCCCTTGCGAATTATTTATATAAAAATGGATAAAACGTAACATTGCCGTTGACGTGTTGTATTCTATTAGATTGCAATCATCTTTTAAAACGACTCTTTCTTCCATTCGATTCAAAGCAGAGTAGCTAAAAAACGGGTTAAAGGATGCAGTTTTGCTTTCTTCTGGGGTCAAGTAGAAACCTTATCCCATAAAAGCTCCAATGTATCTTGAATGTATTCCGAGAAATATTTAACTAAGTAGCGAGACTAGCCATTTAAATAACTTCATAATTCAAACATAGTATGCATCAAGGTTAAGTTTCCAGCATAATAAATTTGCAACCGCTAAATTTCCGGTGCGTGTTTCGTCTTTCCTAAGACTAGAGTTAGGTACTTGCTTTGTATCCGGATAACATAAACCATTTATTAGATACTTTATCTGTTTTATACCAATAATAGCTTCTTACTTTATCAGTCAAGTTTAACATCGACTTTTCCAGATTTTCTGTAAATTCTTTTTTGTGAACTCAATGATATATTGAAGTATACTTCAAAGCTATACATTGTCTTTTTGATTAACGTGTCATACTTCTACATGAACAGCTATAAAATAAACGTTTCTAGTAGAGAATGAAAATTTCTACGTTTAATGGTTGTGCTTTTTTTTCATTTTAGGGGGATTTTCATATTTTTATTCATATTTTTTTATAATATTTAATAAATTTATACAAAAATATATAATACAATTTTGAGAAATTTCCATGTATTTCCTAACAATCTAGGTGTTTAATCTACATAATTAAGTAACAATCTAGCAAAATCGTTTTATACTGTTAGAAAATTTAGAGAACTTCTAGACACATGTATTTTAGTATCCAGCTATACACTTTGTAAGATACGTAGGACAGAAGTTTTCTTTTTAGTAGATGTTACAATATCGGACTTTAACGTTATACAATCACAATTTAAACTAACATAACTACTGTACCCAAAAATTCAACCCAGCGGAAATGGTTTAGTGGTCCAATTGTGTCATATATATACTAAGGGAATTAAGATCAAGTCTGGAGAGTCTTTAAGACGTTAAGAATATTGGAAGCTATGAATATATACTAGAGGTTTGTATCTATAAGGTATGGTATTCTAGGGGATATAATAGTACTTTATATAACAAGTTTCCATAGTGGGCCCCCTGTTTGATCTTGGGCTTGGGAATAGCTTTAAATTATGACTAGTTAACATGATTGGTTCTTTTCTGAATTTGGAAAGATTTGTTTTTGCAGCTTAAAAATCGTAATTTGAAAACATGTATTAAATTTGAAATCATCCAGCAATAATTGAAAGATTCTATAAAGTTTTCCACTAAATTAATAAACGGACTCGTCACATAAATTTTCCTTCAAACAAAATTCCGGTGTTCATCTATTGATTCTCCAACTCCGAACCAATACTCCCCTAAATCTTTCATTTTTAATAGTCGCTATCATAGGGTTACATTCTTTTGACTTTTATTTATACTTGAAATTAATCGAGTTGATTCTGAATAAATAAATCCAAGAATACACTAATATTAGCTTATAAAGAATAGCCACGAGCAAATCGAGTACCTGATTATTATTTCCGACTGATTCTCCCATGAATAAAATGTCAAAAGACTCTATATTCAACTACAAGAATACCTTGTAGTTGAAAAGGTAATTTACAAAAATTAATTCTATGTATTTTGTAATATTGATAGGTTCTAGACATGCTACTATAGATGTACTATACTCAAATGAGTATTCATAGACAATTGAAGCTAGGCTATATTGGGTGCAAAAAGTAAGAGATCTAAATTGTATTAAAAGTAAAATCTAAATTGTATTAAAAGAAGTCTTAATATGTATGCTTGATGTTATTACTCTAGTCAGTACATTCACTATTCAGTATTCATCATATTCAGTGTCTAAATACTTCTAACTAAGTATACTACTAAATACTCTAGATATTATATTCCATCCCATCCAGTCCTATCTACTCTAAACTCACGGCACTGGCCAACTTCTTTCTCCCCTTTGGAGGCGAAACCGAGCCCGAAGGCGACTCGGGCGACGTGGAATCAAACTTATTCGCCATGTCCTTCACCGAGGTCTTTCTTCCCAAGGGCAAGATGAACTTGGGCTGGTTTTCCAGCGAGGAGTCGCTGTTGAACGAGGTGTCGTATATTATGTCCTTACGGGAAGGTCTGGAGGACACTGCAGGAGAGGATCTTGGTTTCTCGTCGTAGAGAAGCGACGAGAGACGCTTCTTATTAGGCGAGGAAGATCTCTTGAGTGAACTAGGCGTGGATAACTTGGGCGAGGTAGGCGGGGTGTCAGCGACAATCGGGGCGGAATTCACGAGGGAATCCGAGGACGATTGCGAAGCTGGGGTGATTTGCGAGTCCGAGGTGTGGAAAATCGATTGAGTAAAGGAATGGTTTGCAGAATGGGTCGTGGATTGGGACGTAGTTCTCGAATGGCCGGTTTCCCTGATTTCCGGGCTTTTCACAGCGCGTTGTAACTTGGCCTCCAACCGAGTTTTGGATTTCTGGGAAAGCGACGTTCTTGCAGGCTGCGCCGGGTCGATCTTCAAATGCGAGCCCTTTCTGGAGATGCTCTCAGGTTCGTCTGGTTTAGTATCTCTACGAGACGATTTACGTCTGAGTTCACGGAAAATGGACTCTTTATGTTCAAACAAGTCGTTAATAAGATGGAACTGGTGCTTATCGTTGAGTAACAGTCTGGAAGAATCCAACGAGTGTTCCATACGAGGTTTCAACACCAAGTTGCCGAATTCACGAGCCAACTTCAACCGGAGGTTCTTGGCCATTTCCGGGCTCTTCAGACCGATAATCTGCACGAGACGGTTAAGATGCGTGAGGAGCGAGTCCAACGAGGCCAAGTTACATTTGGGGAGATCAGTGAGAACGTTCTGGAGACCCGTGACACGCAGCGTGGTCTTGGCTTCGTCACTGATGGGGTAGTTGGCGTAGAGTGACTTGATAACGTCATAGTAGGAGTGAGGGATTACTGAATCGGGAAGTTCCATCAAGTAGAGCTTGAGAAGGTTGGTGATGACAAGTGGATGGGACAGAGCGAGAGCATCATTTATAGCACGGGCATCGTTCTGCGTGTTCACCTCGAAACGGAGCTTATGGACTTGGGCAAGATGGATCGGTTGTGTCCACAAGTTGATGCGTTCCTCGTCGTTCTCGATTTCCGGATACACCTTATCGAGATGGGAGAGAATACTTTGCACGAGAAGAGGAACCACTTTCTTATCAATACGGCATTTCACAGCGAGATCGACCCCGAACGTTTGGTTGATGTTGGAATCGTAATAGTTATCGTAAAGAATCACCTGTGGCTTGAAACGACCCGTGGAGTAGTTTTCCACAAGGAACTTCAAATCGGTCACGGGGTTTATGGTTTCCTCGATAATCAGAAGTTCCTCGCAAAGTTCCTTAATGGAAGAAGTGGCAAAGCTCTGTAAGAAATCGTAGGTGGCCTTCTTAACTGCTTTTAAACGGTCCAATTCGCATTTCTGCATGAACGAAAGATGGTCCATGATAAGTTCCTCGAATTCACATCTAGTAGCGTCGAGTTTGGTCGTAAGCGCAAAATATTGCAGATCAAGAACATTAACTTCCTTGATAAGACGCGCGAGCTGCGTACGGTCCGAGTAGTCCACGGAATTCACCCCCATGGCCTGTTTCACGTCTTCAAAGTAATCCTGGAGCTGCAGCGTTCTAACAGGAGCCACGGCAGAACCAGGAGTATCTGGGGTCTCGCCAATCACCTCAAACACAACGGGTTTCCATTGGTAGTAGAACTGGCTGGAGTTGATGAAGCTTTTCCCCATCAGACCAATCACACGGATATACCCGGAGTTGAGCAAGTCCTGGCCGTACTGCTCGGCCCGAGCAATGGTTTCCACGGCCGTGTTTTCAAGCAACCACAGCGTGATGTCGCTACCGGTAACGACGTTGTTGTAGACGCCTAGAATGGGCACTTTATGCGAGCGTAACGGGATCGTATCGAGAATCAGCTTGAAAAGCAGTTTCAAGGCACGAGCAGAGTACGAAATATCAGCCAAGGTAGCCACGATATGTTCCGGAGGGTTGGCCTCGTTGGTGTCATCGTTTTCGTCCGTTTCTTCGTTTTCCCGCGCCTCTTCTTCCTCTTCCTCTTCCAATTCCTTCAACTCGTCTTCATTGTAATAACTCTTGAATTCCTCCAACATACGGCATTTGTTGAAGTACTTCTTCTGCACCTTTTCCAACTGCACCTTGGCTGCACGGAACTCCTTGTTCTTATCGGAAATCACGCTTTCCGAGTACTCGATTCTTTGCTTGTGTTCCGCACCCCATTTCGAGAATGGGGCCAATACAAGAGTCTCGATACTATGGGCCACTTGCAAATGCAGTTCCCCCTGACGACTGAAATTATCGTTGATCTTGACATATGCGTTTTTAATCAGCGATACATGGTCATCATTCATCTGTCTCTTGGATGAAAGCTTGACCATATTCTGCTCAATGGCTTCAAGCTGCGTGCCATAAAGTAACTCACTTTCCATGCGGCTCGTGAAGAGCTGGATAAAGTCCTCGTTCTCCTGCACCCCCTGGTAGAGCTGATCAAAGAGAACCTGGAACCCGGACGCGTAATCGTGCGACCAGAAGCTATCTGCAAACGACATGACTGTAGATGGCTGGTTTTTTGGTTTTTAGAGGTTTTTGGGGGTTATGTTGATCCGTGTTAAAAATAAGCTCAGCGTTTTTATGAGGCCCGCGAGGAGTGTCGCGAAAATTCTCGACAAGCGGTTTGTCGCGGGAAGTGGCGACCAGGGGTACAATGGAATTATAACTGGCGCCAGAATTACCTATTGTAACTACATATTTTTCAATAGAATGACCTAAATACACTGCCTATACTCTGATAATACGCTACATTTCTCTCATAGTACCAGCAACCCGCTTTTCGTCTGGTTATTTTTCACCACGTTACGAGTTTTTTATAAACATCGCTTCACGAGCTCCGTAGTAAATACACTCTTGTTTTGTGCAGGGTTGTCTTGGGGAACTACGAGATGACCAATCAAGGATTGGACCAATATAGTTAGAAGTTTAGATACGGTGGGAACAGTATTAACAGTGTTACTTGTACTTGACTCTTGTATGCATTTTGTATGAGACTTGTATGAGATTCCCTTCTCTTACGAATTAACCGAGGTTCTTCCACATATAAACGCTATTGTACCCAACTAGTCCATTCCACAAAATCCCCTATACCCATGGAAATGCATGTCATGATCATGCAAAGATCTTTGGATGGGCTGTGTATTGTGTTTGCAGCCATATATATAATGAATGACCAAAGAAAGAAGACAAGTTTATTACAGACAACTTGTTTTTGCTAGTGTATCACCATGTTATTGTCTTTGACAAGTTATTGATAACCTATATTTAACCTTTTAAATTTAAACTTTCTGAAATTCAACTTATAGCTAAATTTAAGCTTATAACCGAGTTTTAACCGATTACTGGATTTCCTTAACTAAATCACTTGTAACTAAAACAACTAACTGTAGTCTACTAATTCAGCTTGTACTAACTCAACAATTATTTAAGAACTAAAGAACTGTTTTTGAACTATTTAAGAACTAAATGTGGTTTTGTAAATTTCTGCTTTCTATGTTATCCAGATCTCCTAACCCTCCATAAAGGAAAAAAATTAACCAAAACATGGATTCTATTTATTTATAAACAATTCTGGTACTTTTCTATAATGAAATAGACTACTTGGCTTTATTACAAAAATGGAGTATTGTATTACACTGTGCATCTGTATAATGTGCTCTTTTTCAGTGAACGTTTCTATTGCTGCAAAATACACTTCAACGTCCAACCTGCGTATTCTTGAGAAAGTTGTTTCAGAGATGTTTCAGAAATTCTGAAACGTCAAGTTTCTTTTCAGACTCATAATCATAAATGGAAAAGTGGTTATAGATACTTGATCTGAGATTTAGTTAATAACTCCGAGATCAAGGTACACCCATTTTAGTAACAATACAAGAGAATCTCTACACACCTAAAAACCTGTTCACTCTATTCAATCTCTTACTGTTTTACAAAATGGATATGGCGCAAATCCCAGAATTATCTTAGTCTTTCCTTTATATTCCCAGTTCATTTCTTGAAAAGTACAGCTTCAAATTAGAAGCAAAAAAAAATCACATAATTTTAATCAATCATTAATTATACAATCATTAATTATACGAGATATTCCCTTCTGATTTTTCGCGTCGATTTATTTAGAGATGAAGTAACTTGTAGCAGAATACAATAGGACTATAAACCTTAGTCTCACTTTGTACTTCTACATACACTACATTATCGGTTAACCAGTAACAAGCACTGATTCTAAAACCAGTGAATATGT
Source organism: Aciculoconidium aculeatum (assembly GCA_030579395.1). NCBI lineage: Eukaryota > Fungi > Ascomycota > Pichiomycetes > Serinales > Debaryomycetaceae > Aciculoconidium > Aciculoconidium aculeatum. The sequence goes on from JAKTQU010000034.1 coordinate 11,679, forward strand.
TTTTACGTTAGTCCTCTACAATACATCACACGGAATGTTTGTGATAGACATTTTTTACATCCAGCCTTAAACTAACACTTGTTCTATTTGAATTCCTTATTCAACCCTTTCTTCCAAGCTTATTCCTTGCATCCTCGTTTCATCTTTGCGTTCATCTTTGCATCTCATTCATCTTTGTATTTCCTCTTCTTGTTTTCATCTTGTCCTCTCTTTTGTACTATTGATATCCACACCAACACCACACAATACCCCACAACAGAGAGCAATTGGAATGAAACATCTATATATCTATATCTCTATCTATGTATCTATATATATCTCTCTATGTATCTATCTCTCTATCTACTCTATCTCTCTCTCTCTATCTATCTCCTCCCTCTTATACTCTCCACGTGACATGCTGGTAATTTAACTAAACGGGAAAAGTCAAAAACTCAAACAAAACAAATTTAAAACACAATTGTCTTTATAAAAACAGAATAGTACTATAATATTCTACACCACATAGCTACTAAATCTATCCAAGTCTAATCATAACAATCATCTTAATACTACCACATGAAATTGGAACCAGCTACTCCTCCAAGACCAAAGGAGCCTCGGATGGCCACTCCGGTTTCCCACTCCAAGGGAATGTTCTCTACCCCGGTCACGTCTCGGAAAAGACACCAGAACTACTCGGACCAAGCACTGAAGCGGCAGAAAACCATCCAGCTTAAACTCTCGCTTCTTAGTCCTGAGTTTACCCCAATTAAAGCCTCTCCTCCAAGAAGAAGATGCACTTCTAAGGATTCCATCTTTGAATTGGCTCTGCCTACGAGAATCAAACCGAGTAAGAAACTGACCGTGGGAAGTGGCCGTAGATTACTTCCTTCTCTTAAGAATTCCTTGTTGGAAGAACTTAAGGGGGAATTATTGGAGAATTCCCAAGATTTCCAAAACTCAGGTGAAATTGACCCTTCCGACTTTGACATCGACTTAAATCCCGGCTCGGACAATTCCGGCCGAATGCTTGAAATCGATATCTCCAGTCCCTCGGGAAACTCCCCGAACCTAGTTCCAGTGACTCCGGTGGCAGCAAAGTTCCCGGAACCAAGAACGCCCTGTAAAAGACCCATTCAAGAAAAGGAATGGTGTGATAAATCGTTTGATTCAGATGAATTGGACTTTTCTCCTACGAAATTAGCAAATCCGTTTGTAACGGAAAAACAGCCAAGAAACTCCATTTTCAATCCATTCGAGAAAAGTTCCATTTTCAATCCTTTTGATAAAAAAGTAAACCGAGTGGACTTTTCTACACACACCGAATTGATCAATAAACGAACGGGGGAAAGAACCGTTCGAGAACTCAGCGAGTTTGAAAAAAGTATCAAACCTAAACGCTTGAATTTTGACAACTTACTGCCTGTAGAGAACTCTGGCTCGCCGTGTCTGTTTCTGGAAACGCCGCTGCCGGAAAACGCCAAATTGAATGGCGAAGGAATGAGTGTTTCGCCGTTTATGGCCAGTATTTCTTCTCCCAGTCCTATTCGGATGCGGAAGAATGCCGGAGAGATAAGTAACAAGTATGTTTTGAAGAGTTTGAATAATGTGATGAATATGAAGAGTAAAAACGAGTTGGATTTCGAGATATATAATGACAGAGAGGACAAGGAATTGTGAGTAATCAAGGGAAAGTAACAATAAGAAAATAACAATAAGAAAACTATCAAGAGTCGGATGGAGTAAATGGAGCGAAGCGACATTTACGCGATATTTAGAGCGAAAATTGCTCTAAAGCGAAGCTTTAGAGATATTTTAGAGTGAATGTTACTTTAGAATGAAAATTCGAGTGAAAATTGCTCTAAAGCGAAGTTTAAACCCGCCAGATTAATCTGAAGATGTTAAACAGTTAAGTTATTTGGGAAGTTCGAGGGATCGTTCTTGGTGTATTTTTAAAATTTAATTATGGGAATGTAATATTACTAAATGTGATGTAGGAAATAAGTAGCTATGAGTAGTTATGTACCGTAAGTACTTGATGACTTGATAGTTATGTACTTTCAGTACCATTAGTACTCTCAGTACTCTCTATTTCTATCTGTTTTTATGATTTTCCATTTAAACTTTGGATATTTTCAATCTAAATTTGTGGAATTTCATGAGAACACGATAGAGTCATTTTGCTCATAATGTTGATTAGTTGAATTAATGTGATTAGGTGAATTAATGTGATTAGTTGAATTAGTTGAATTAATGTGTTGATTAGTCGTCATGATTAGTCGTTATCGTTATCGTTATTATAATGGGTATGCTCTTGTATTTCACCATATCTTATACCATTTTGTATTCTCCTGCTTGATCTCATCTCTCAACTTGTTAAACTCCTTTTCCAAATCCATACCAGGACCTTTAAATAAAACCTGAGCTTGAATCAAGGATCCCAAGAGAAGGACGATGTATACTTTCATGATAGATATATTATTTTTATTATTATTCTTTCTTCCTCTTTTCTATTATTCTCTTTCTTGCTTTTTATACTCTTTTCAACAAGGCTTTGACGCTTTACGAGATAGGGGTAAGAGAATAGACAATGGGAAGATTCAAACTTTGGACGAGAAACACGACTAGTTAAAACCATCAATATTATAGTAGACATGCTATTGTGTTAGATGGATCAGTTCGTTTATTAGTGGGCGGCTGTGCTTAAGCTTGGTAATAAGCCGCGTATGAGTTACGCTACGAGATACGAGCTACTCGCTACGAGCGAAGCGAGTAGTGAGTAGTGAGTAGTGAGTAGCTAATAACTATATATCTCTTCTCTTTCTCTTTCTCTTTCTCTCTTTCTCTCTACTAATCAATATGTACTGCTTATTTCTTCGCTAATTCAGCATAGCCGATTTGAATTTCCGAGTGATCTTCACAAAATAGGAGATATTCATAAACAAGGAAATATTCAACATGGAACGTGGAGTGCATGCATACAACAGGATCTCCTTAAGACACCTTGGCTGCAAAGAATACCAAGAAATCTCGAAGCGCACAAAAGAAGCTTTTACGACGATTTACGAACTCCAGGAGGGTTGGTAGTATGTATTAGTACTAAATGTTGCAGGTTTTCTTTGTAATCGTATGTGAAGTTTTTTAAGATCTGGTGGATTATAGTACTAGCAGGTAATTAATAAGATACTTACTCTTGGTACTAAATTACTCTTACTACGATACTTAATCTTAGATACTTGTAGAGTATTAGGATAACTACTTCTTCTAGTTTCATACCTTGTACCATAATCTCAGTTTCTAATAATCTCAGTTTCTAATAACCTCAGTTTCTAATAACCTCATCTCTATATGGATATTCTGAACCTATTTTTCAAACCATTAAGATTAAACAGGAGGTATAAATACTAGAAACAGGAAGGTATATTCAAATACTAGAACCTGAAAATAAAAGGTACTTCTTGCATGGTTATTATATAGTTATTAGTATATATTTAACTAATATTGCTTATCTATGATGCTAAGAGTGAGAATAAGAAACTAGTCAGAAGTAACCAAATCGGGTATAAGCCTAATATAGTATTTACTTGCTCGTATTTACTTGCTGATATTACTTGCTGATATTATTTACTTACTAATATTATTTACTTGCTAGTACCTTAATTAGAATTGAGCCAGCATGTTTCATGATAAGATATGATCTGCTAATTTTCCTAGAGGGTTCTACCCCTTGCCCTTTTAAGTAAAACATAAATACTTGAAACATGATAAGCATTTCCAAGAAAATTAAATCTATTTGAAAATCAACATTGACACATTTCATTGGTTATACTAAGACATAAATTTAGTCTGAATTAAAACCGAAAACATAGATATATAGAATAGATATAGAGAATAGATAAATTCAATAAATATCACATAAAAATCACATAACAATCTCGTAATTTCAATCTTATTCCTTAAATATTTATATGTTTCATAGAATTACACAAAACTGGAAAGCATACAGATTTAAAATTGAGCTGCAAAATATTAAAGGGGTAGTTTTAGATAAGAGTAGGATACAAAGAGGAATACAAAGAGGGAATACAAAGGAATACAAAGAGTAGGATACAAAGAGTAGGATACAAAGAGTGGAATAGTGGAATTAAAAGTGTTTGTGGGATTAGGAGTTAATAAAAGAAAATAAAACATAAAACAAATAACATAAAACATAAAACAATTAACATATCATGAGTATATAAAATCATATCATGGTTTTCTTAATATACAACTTATAAAATAACATTTGAAACAAGAAAATATCAAAACTACCACAAAAAAAGACCCACATTTAGGATCCCCTATATAAACGTGTATTCCCTCTAAATATCCACTAACCAACTATGACACCTCGTATTCCAAGTCCATCTTTCCAAGCACAATCTGTTCGTCAAGATCAAATTCGCCAGGAGCGGCAGGCAAGACTCATGAGTGAAGTTTCGCTGATCTTGAGGCAGTGTGAGAAGCAAGTGAGAACTGCCAGTGAGATGATCGAAGAATATACCACGTACCGGATTGGGAGCTACAAGTTTCCACAGAGCTGTTCGATTTTCATCAAGCTGTTTGTTGACTTCTGTACTTTATGGGGTATGATGGAGATTGGTAGTGGTGTGTTCGGGTGTATTTTGGGGTTTTTCGGGTCAAGCAAGGAATGATACTGAAGGTTTGGTATTACTATTTAGTCTATGTTTTGAATATATAATAGAAAAGAAATATGTAAATAACCCTTGTAATGAAATTATTGAGAGGTTATTGTTAAGTGGATATATTAATACTACAAATGTGTATATCTAATATACAGTAACTTCCAAGTATTCTTTATACATCATTATATTTTTATTGTATTTTGAATGTACACAGAAGTGGTATCATGAAAAGAGAGAAGCATTAAATGTGAAGTAATGAAGTAATGATAAAAATAGCGATAAAAATGGCGATAAAAATGGCGATAAAAATGGCGATAAAAATGGGATAAAAATGGCGATAAAATTGATGATAAAAATGACGTAATGTTAAAAAATCTAAAATTGTGGCTGCAAAAAAGACAAATATTGATATAGCTTAGTACTTATAATTGACAATTATATAACTATTTATAATTGACTATTTATACTATTATTTCTAATACAATTTAATACAGGTAATATAGTACTTCTATATACCAATCGATATAAAAATACACTTTCAAAAGACTCGGAATTCTGGAAAATCGGTTGTAACATCTTTCTTGGATTTATTAGCGGACTTTCCCATTAAATGGACTTGGATCTGTATAACTTTCCTTCGTATATTCTTCTGGATGATGGAAATTCCAGATTCACTCAGAACTAATTAACATCAGATAAATTTGGTTTCTCTGTTAAAACAAGAAGTGACATTGTAAAAAAATAGTTGAAAATCAGAAAACTTCTACGAAATCGCTTTTAGGAATCTCAGCTCATGAAAGCAGAATTTGTTTATTTGTGCCCATTGAATATGAAATGTATCTTTGTAATGTGTCTATGGCTTGTATATATTTTGTTTCTATTAGTATAATTCACAATTGGCTCGATTTTGCAGCACGATTTTGCAACTTTTTTTTACCTCGGTATTTTGGCTTTTCTATAGTATTCGCCGTTTCTAGACGATTTAGTAAATAACCTGATAACTGACAAAGATAACTGACAAAGATAATTGACAATAGCAATCATATACATGTTTAAGACTCACCATTCAGTCTCGGTGGAATTTCGGTATTCTGGCGATTAACCAAATTCGGAAATAAAGATTTATACTTCTGCACTTTTACGTATAACAACAGGAATGAATGTAGATATTAATTATACTATAATCAATTTTTTTCACATACTTTCACTTTTCACTGATTCTTCACTTTTCAATTTTTCACATTTTTTCACTTTCAATTCTTTCCTTTTCAATTCTTCACTCATTATTTTCAAATATTTCTTCTCATAAAATCCTTCCTTCTTTCAATACATAAACTAATCACGATACTCCTGCTTTGATAATACTCATTTTCCATTGGTTGTATAAGACATAACCTGGAAAATTGACATCCTTCAAATTCCATTAGAACTCCAAAACACTTGTCTGGAATTGGGCTGCTTTAGAACTAGTTGAGAAAGAATTCGAAGAATCTTCAATCATTACTTTATTACCTGTTCCTCTTTCTTGTTCTACATGTCTATTAAAAAAGATTAAACAAGATTCTAATCAACGTAATACTTAACTGTGTTTTCAAGTAATTGTCTATTGTTTAACTTAGCTTAATCCTAAAAAGAAGCAATATAAAATATACACATTTATTCAAAATACACAATATAGCATTTTTTATTTTAATTCAAATTTAGTCAAATACAACAAATTTAAATCAATAATTTGCAAGTGTCTTAATACCAAGTCGCATAAAAACGAGAGAGTTTTATGACAGATTAACTAACATTAAAGTGAATATTCATAAATAATCCATAATAATCACAGGAATTATCACATAAAAATCACAGAAATAATCCATAAATATTCACAGAAAACTCACAGAAATTTTCACATAATAATCCAGAAATTATCCATAAATGCGAACCTTTGTATAAATTTCCAGCCTTTCTGCTCTTTATTGAAGTTCCGGCCTTTTAGGGGTATAAGAGGTTTAAATGTTTAAATTATAAGAATGTACGATGGTTATATTTAAGAACTTAAGAGAAAACAAGTAGTTGGATTTGTATAATACTTTTAAAGATGACTTATGTATTACTTTTAAGAAATAGAAAGACAGTTGATTACTAGTTATGGAATACTTTAAAAAAACGTGAACGTTTAACATGTATATCAAAATAGCATAAAAATCACATAATAATCCATAAATACGAACATAAATATTCACAGAAAAATTCCAGAAAAATCACAGAAATATTCAAATAAATATTCACATAAAAATCACAGAAATATTCACAGAAATATTCGCATAAATAATCCATAAATTATCACAGAAATATTCACAGAAATACTCAATTTTCACATAATAATCACAGAAATACGAACATAAAAATCACAGAAATACGAACATAAATATTCACAGAAAACTCACATAAATACTCACATAAATACGAAAATAAATACTCACATAATACTCATATAAATACTCATATAATTACTCAAATTATCACAGAAATAATCACAAAAATATTCGCATAAATTATAACAAAAATATTAACATAAATTATCACATAAATAATCCATAAAAATCACATAAATACTAGCTACGCTCGTATTAATGTAAATTCACATAATAAGAAAATAAATACGAACATAGTACTCCCATAAATACTCGCTACGCTCGTATTTATGCTAATCTTAAAAAACCACATTAATACTAGCGTAGTATTAATAATTCAAATAAATACTAGCGTAGCTAGTATTTATGCTAGTCCATAAATACGAAAATAATACTCACATAATACTCCCATAATACTCCCATAAATACTCGCTACGCTCGTATTTATGCTCGTATTATGCTCGTATTACGCTCGCATTATTTCCTAAACTTCCGCATATTATCCCACCCCACACTATTCGAGTTCGGAATCTTCACCACCTCCAACCTCGTCAAAAACTCCGAATTCTGCGAATCCGCCACCGAACTCACATACCGAACCACCTTCTTCACCGCAGGAAGATCCAACTTATCTCCATCCACTCTTCTCAACTTTACAGGCAAACTGTGGGCGATTTCGGGGTGCTCTACCGGCATAGTAAACCTACTTAAAACGTCCAATTGCGGCGTATCCGGGTTAATAGGAGGCGCCATGGGTTCCAAATCGGGCGAGGGCACAGACTCAAAGAGATCGTTGTCGATGTCGCCATCAAGTAAGAACTCACTTCCAAAGTCGTTGAATGTCGCCTCGAGTTGGTCCCGGCGCCGTTTTTCCGCTTGTAAGTGTTGTTTCTCAGCAGCGATTTTCTGTTTCTGCATGAGTTTGGTTTTCCGGGAATTCTCGTACTCTTTCCAGGCATGAACATCGTTGATGAATTGCTGTTTGGCGCGGATTTCTTTATGTTCTGCAGCCAAAAAGTGCAGCTGCTCAAAGTCGATGTTCTTGAACTGGTAGTACTTTTCCCATGTTTCTTTAGAGAGATCACGGTACGTATTAAGAAGAACATTGAACTGGAGATTGTTATGGAGCATTTCCATGTTTCCGCAGTCTTCTACCGGTTTGGTAACCGTATGTTCTACAAAGGACTTACTGAACCGGGAATGAAGAAGACCTTTAAGGTTGAGTTCCGAGCGGGGAGTGGTGAGTTCGGTTTTTCTGAGATGCGGCGTTTTCACGTTTTTCGTGGTATGGAGTTTATTGATTTTACTGGCTAATGAAACGTCTTTGGTACTTGCTCCAGGTCCACGGCTTGTTTTCGAGTAGTAGTATTTGGAATGTTGGTAAGGTTCGTCGGATGTGGAGAGGTTAAGCGTTTTTGTTAGTTTAGAGTTTGTAAGAAGGGTAGAAATTGGGGGTGTTGAAATTGGGGGGTTTTCGATTTTAATTTCGGGCTTTTCGGTTTTGGATTCGCTTTTTTCGGGTTTTTCTGTTTTTTCCTTTTCTGTTTTTTCATTCTTTTCCTTTTCTGTTTTCTCCCTTAAACTCCTATAATAACTACCAACCTTACATAAATGTCCAACGCTAAATTCACGAATATACCCCTGGCCCGGGATCAAGCCCTCGCTCAAATCAATACTATTCGGGTCCATATTCGTATTATTCTTTCTTTGTCTTCCGAGTCTTCTTCTTTTGGGTTCATCTTCTTCGTCCTTTTCCTCGTCTTCCGAGTAAATATCGTTATCTCTAGCAATAAGCTCGCGTTCCTCAATACTAAGTTTATTATTAGGAAGATACTTATACAGAGCCGGCTGGTTCTTGTAGAAATTGAGTTTGGTTGTATAAGTTAGCGAATTGAACGCAACATGAGTAAGGGGAATATCATGGACCGGGAAGATTTGACCCACTGTGATCTTTTCCGGGGTTTCCGGGGGTTCATTTGTTTCTTCTGGAATTTCCAAACTTCCTGTGAAAATCTCTTTATTAATTACGGTGTTATAAATCAACTGGAAATCAATATAAAACGCACTCTTTTTATCCTGGAGCAAGCCATTGGCGTGTAAACCGTTAGTAAGCTCGGGATTTGTCTTGTGTATATCTTCTCTGGTAATACACGACTTCTTGACGAGCTGGTTGATGAGCTGGTACGACGAGGGGAAGTTCCATAACTCGCTGAGGTCTTTAAGAAGAACCTGGAACGACGCCTTGTATTTGAAGAGAGGAACGGCGATTTCGTCGAAAGGAGCGGGGGAATGGGTTGGCTCAGTTGTAGAGAGAAGCACGGGGGTTCTTGTGGCCGTATTAGGCGGGGAAATGGCGTGTTTTGGCCGGATTATAGTCATGGTGTATTTGGTGATGTAATTGAATTGAAATGCGAATTTGGATTTTTGGATTTTTGGCCAATTTTGGAATTTTGGTGACTTTTTGGAGGGAAATTGGGAAATGGGGGGGAGTTTAGTAGAAAATGGGTGGATATCGAGGGATATGAGAGATATGGTGTTTAGGAAATGATTAGAGATTGATTACGGCGAGATTGGTTGTATTTGATGGTGTTTTTGGTGTTTTCGTGTTGTTTTGATGCTTTTTGTTATGATTTGTTTTTTTAATGAGGTCGAAGTTTTTTGTAGAAGTTTATTTGTAGAAGTTGTTTATGAGAGATGTTTATTTATGAGAAGTTATTTATGAGAGAAGATATTTATTATAGAAGTTATTTATGATACAAGTTATTCAGATTAACGTGTTTGAGAAACAAGGATAAGCTAGGTGTTAATTTTTATCCTCGTTATTTCTTAATACTTCTTTAAGCCTTTATTCTCATATTCTTAAGTTAAGATTTATTTTTGATATGCTTGATATTTATTCTATATCTTTTGCTCTCATATCCTTTACTCTATATCCTTTACTCTATATTGTATATCATTTATTGTATATCCTTTATTCTATAGTCTATATTAGTCATTTCCATATTTACGCCACCCTCGCAAATCGCGTATATATCATACCCGCGAATACTAAGCTTATCCAGTATTCATATGAATCTAGTGGAATATTCATAGTAAGCTTCTTTAATCTTTTCTATTTATACCTGGATCATTTTAATAAACCGGAAATAACCAATTAATACTACTAATTAATACTAACTAATTAATACTAACTAATTAATACTAACTAATTACTACTAGCCAATTAATACTAATTCTTTACTGATCAAGAACTCATAAACCGGAAATGAAGCAACGAAGAACGGTAGTATTCTCAAGAACGGTAGTATTCTCAGAACCAATATCTATTCAGCTTAAGAATATTCAGCGTAAATCTTAAACGTAAGTAGTGTAAATAGAATATTTATTTGAAAGTTTATATGAATATACTACTTTCGTTATTTTGATATTTATTCTTATAGCTTGATATTATATAATAAGCATGATTATTGTCGTGTTCATTATCTTTAATTGTTCTAATCTTATTGTAATTTTCAATTATATTTAGATCTCATTTCCATCCAAAAGAAAGGAAACTAGCAACTTCCCAAAATAGACTTCTCTACTTTTCCTTTACTTTACTTTTACTTGGTATATCTCTTTTTCTTTAAATATTTTTTAAAAAGGTAAAATTAAAATTAAATAAGTATCATTAATGTCTTTTATTGTATATGAGTTAAATATCAAAATATTTAAAGTATCTTCTTAATATCTTACTTTCTTTATCTTAAATATCTTTTTAAGAATCTTCTTAATCATTTTTGTGTAACGCCTTGAATTTTCAATGGCTGCAAAAATACGTCGAAATAGAAATTGTACTTTCTTCTTTTTAACTTAAAATACGTTGGAAAGATCAATTACGGGGAATCATAAAACCCCTAAACCCCCTAGATTTGAAAAGATACGGTTTGTTTAATTTACTAATCCGTTTCATCTGGGACACTAAATAAACTCGAATAAGTATTTAGCAACAATTAGAATAGAAAAAAACACTAATAAGCCCCAGATAATTTAACCCAGACCAAGTATTATCAAGGTAGATGTCCATATTGTCATATTTCTCTGTTTAAACTGCAACTAAGGTATCCTATATATCACGGTTATAAGGTGATTTTCTACTTTTTCCACGAGTATTTTGAAGAATATGAGTGTTTATGAGTGTTATGAGTGTTATGAGTATTATGAGTAAGAGTATTATGAGTATTATGAAATGTATTAATCATTATATGTTTTTTATACACATTTGAGACTTTAATAAGTATATAATGCAGAATAAAATTATTGATATATCTTATAAATGAATTTTCTTAATGCTAATTTGAATATGCTTATTTTTTATATATGCACTGAGTAGAATTCATCTTAGTCAATATCAAAGTAATTAAACTTGAATAGGAAGTTATACAATATTTTCAACACTTTTCAACACTTGTGAATTTTTTTGGGTGCAAAATTTTTACTTAATTTGAGTACGAAATATTGAAGTTCATTGAAAGTCGTTGTAGCATTTCTGGAAGCAGGAAAATATGATAATCCACGAATTAACTTTTTTTCTAAGGATACATAGAAGAAGGGTATTAGAGTCAATATAATAAATAAGTTGACTCTAGAAGTGTTTTATTAACTCTAAAAAAGTTGAAATGATACTTGAATGAAGTTTTCTTGAAATGTAATTGTAAATTCATTTATTTTTTATTCATACCATGGTAAAATAATTTTGCAACCAATTGATAGCACTTAAAAAAATTATTCAAGCTACGAGTGTAGCGGTTTTAATATATAGCTACGAGAGTAGCGACTAGCTCCTGGTTTGTTTTGTGATATGAATGTATATATTAAAAGTTCTCACAATATATGATATTACGTAATCCATAGCAACTCAAATCGGCTCTAATTTGAATCGGCCCAGATGAATCTGGGGAAGGATTTAAAGGAGAAAGGAGAAAGGAATTAAAGGAATTAGGGAAAGGAATAGATTGAAGATTATATGATAGGAATCACCCAGTTATGATTGAAGTTACAGAAGAGGAAAAATAAGAAGAATAATAGGAAAGATAAGAGTAGAAGAAAGAAAAGAGTAGAAGAGTAGAAGATAAGAGAAGGAAGATGAGATATAAGAATAGTTTCTGGCAACTTCAACATCTCTAGATAAATCAATTGAATATTATAGATGAGGAGAAAACGAGCTTGCTTTAAATTACGGTCCTGTGACTTTTATCGGAAATAAAAAGAAGCAGCGAGCAAAGCGAGTAGCTGTGATATTAGCGTTTATATGAGTATATCATATGAGTATATCTTATGAGTACATTAATCTTATTAGAACATTTATGAGTACATCACATGCATCTTATGAGTACATCACATGAATACATTCCTCTTATGAGTAAATTCCTCTTATGAATAGAATACTAAAAATACACTTAAAGCCAAGATTAAGCAGATTCAGAATATCAAGAAAGAAAAGAAGAAAAGAATATGAGTAGAATGAGCAGAATAGAATGAAATAAACAGAATATAGAGAACATGTAGTTACTTCCTTCTCATATCTCTAGCTCTCATAACTTCTTCATATGCCGAGGCTCCTGCACAATTTCCCCACAATTTCCAGATCCACATTTTCATATAAATTAAATAAATAAATAAAATACAATTGACAATTAATTAATCCATTAATCAATTTATTATCATGTCCACCGATATCCTCTATGAAGTCAGAGACCAGACCGTTGTGATCACACTCAACAACCCCAAGAACCTCAACGCGCTCAACTTTGACGGCTACTTGAAACTTGCAATGCTTGTTGAGAAAGCAGATAAAGAAGAAGGCACGATTCTCACGCTTATCCAGTCCACGGGCCGCTACTTCTCTGCTGGAGCAAATATTGGCGGAAATAACCTCACGAGCGACCCAAACGAACTCTTTTCTCATGATTACTGGGTAAAGAACTTTGTAGGAAGAAACACTTATGTTACCGATGTGTTTCATAATCACTCCAAGATCTTGGCTGCTGCGGTTAACGGACCCGTTATCGGGCTTTCCAGTGCGGTTTTGGCGTTATGTGACTTGATTTACGTCATGGATGATTCCAAATTCTACTTGTTGGCTCCTTTTGCCAATTTGGGTCTTGTAGCCGAAGGTGCTTCCTCTGTTTCTTTGTTTATGAGATTGGGCTGGTCAAAATCGGCCGAGGCGCTTTTGTTGGCAAAGCCGATCCGCGGGCCGGAACTTAAACAGCTTGGGTTTATTAACAAGTCGTATAACGGCCAGTTTACGAATGTAGAGGATTTTAATAACCACGTTTATAACGAGTTGTATGAATCGTTTAAGGATTTGCACCCGCCTTCCATTTTGGGAAACAAGGCGTTGTTGAAGGCTAATAGGGAAGCTCAGATTACTAGTGCTAACTCGAGAGAAGCGGTAAAGGGGCTTTATAAGTGGATAGAGGGGTGTCCTCAGAGTAGGTTTGCAAAGTTGCTGAAGAAGGATATAAAGCATAAGCTATAAGCGAGCAACCGAAGGTTGCGAGGTTATATAAACAAGTAAACCGAAGGTTTACTTGTAAATGTTTCCCTTACTATTGAAGTTTGGATGTTTTCCCTTTAGTGAAGTTTGGATGTTTTCCTTAACTATTGGAGTTTGGATGTTTTCCTTAATATTTAGATATTCTCCTTAATATTTGAATACTTTCCTTGAAGTTTGGATGTTTATTCTTCAGTTATCTGGTACTAGATATTATTATAGTTAAATGAGATTAAATGAATGGAATTGTAAGAAAATACTCTTTCAGATATAACTGTACTTTAGTGTTATAATTACTTTAAAAAGGTATTTAGATAAACAAAGTTAACAGACTGATCTAGGAAGCCCAAAATTGTAGTATTGTTTTTGATTTGGCTGCGAAAAATTCTTGACATTTAATTCTAGAAGTTTAAGAATTGTACGTTTTCTCATCCATTTCCGGGATATCCTCTAACACTTGATGAGTACTCTCTTTCTAAGGGTATGATATTGTACTCTGAAAGAAATATGCTCTATATTTTTCATTAAACGACGAATATCACTAGAAATCCTACGTTTATTTCATATCCATTCTACCGTAAATGTTTAGCCATTTTCATGTTTTTTATGATTTTACTTTTTGCACCCAAGAATCGAAGTTTAATTATATATAATAAGAGTGGATACTTGGATTCTGTGATAGGCTTAGATATTCTGAACTGATTATATACCTAGACATATAGTGTAACAGTATAGCCGACTCTAAGGGTATACTAGATATAAAGTTTACAGAGTGGATTGTAGTGACCCAAGAACTAGGAATAAACATCGTATATATTAGTGATTTAAAACTATTAGTGTACTTTTATGGCTGCAAAAAGTAGAAAACAAGGTGAGCAAAATTTGAACAAAGACGTAGACATTTTCACCCTCTTTAGTGTTAGAAGCGTATATTTTAGTTGTTTAAGTAAAATATGATATGTTGATAAAAAAAAACAGAGAATTGACACAACTTGACTGAAAAAGGAAAACGAGGAAAGTGAGTAAAACGAGGAAGGTGAAGATTTGACGAATATTAAGCACATAACCTGAATAGGAAAAAAAGGATATCAGAATATCAGAATATCAAAATATCAGAACTCTAGGTTATATCATTATGATACATCATAATTTAGCATACAAGAGAATCGTGTATCAATCTTATCATATATATGTTGCAACCTAAAACTCCTGCAATATATTAGAAAACATCTCAACTGCAATAAATTAGAAAACATCCTCACCACAATACTTAGAAAACATCCTAACTGCAATACTTAACACCCCACCATACTTAACAAACACCCCAACTGCAATATTCCGCATCACAATCAACTTTGAATTTACAGCCAAACTTTTAATTCTACAATTCTACTCAAAGCAACTAAGCTTTCCATATTGAGATTGCTATCACTTCCTATCTTGAGGTGATTCCGTCATCTAATTAACAAATTAACAAATTACAACTGGATATCCAATACAACTTGAAGATATCCAATACAACTTGAAGATATCCAATTACTATCTGATATCCAATTACTATCTGATATCCAATACACTAGAACTAATTGATGCCTAGTATAATCATTCCAATTCGTACACCTTAATATTTGGGACTTTTATTAATAAACTGTTAACTGGTAAAAATAACCAGTAATTAATTTGATTTATCCATAATCGAAATCAGAATAGACTTCAGAATAAGACTTCAGAATAGACTTCAGAATAAGACTTCAGAATAAAAGACTTTCTATAAACTAGCAACCTGAGAATAATATGAGCTACAACCTTCCGAATCCCAGTCTTCTTGCGATTCTATTCATCATATCCACGCACACTGGACCTCAACTAGTATTCAAATACCCCGAGACGCTTTCGGAAGAACCTGTACCCAATTCCGACGACGAGGACGAAGACGACGAGGTTTTCGATTCTTCCGGGCCCAGTGAGCTCATTGATAACTCGTATAAAGAGTTGAAAAAGGCACAGGACCAGAACGAATGGGATACGAAACATTTCAACTATTACATGGGCACGAAAAAGGACTTGATTCTGTTCTTGGACGACCAGGAACGAAGCAGAAAAGAAACCACGAAAACAGAAAAAGCGAAACCGCAACCTACGGAATTGGTTTACGGAATGGAACCTTCGTATTTAAGCGAGATGTTGGCGCCACCAAAGAAAATGTGTAATTCCAGATTCGAGCTTATGATAGATAATAAAGTGTTTTTGGGATTACCTATACATCGGTATGATGATGGAAAGTGGCGGAAACGCCGTGCGGCTAAAAGCTCAAGAGGAAGCGGAACCGAGATTGTAGAAGAAACAAAGACAGTGGTGTCTTCATTAGCAATGTTCCACGTTGTCTTTGTAATGCAGCCGCCGAGCGTGGAGTTTAACTACCGTATCGACGAGATGTTCCATTATGTGATTTCACGGCTTTCGTTGGTTTTACGGTACGAACAACAGAAGAACGAGTATGTGAGTAAACAGTGTAGGATCATTCTACGAGCACGTGAGCAGCATAAAGAGGATACAACCGAGCTAACAAAGCAGATTCTCGAGAAATCGCAGCTTTACAGGGTGATCCGGCTGTGTTTTGAGAATATTTCCACGTCGAAAATCGCAAATTTAATGATTAACAATAAACACCGGTCGTTCCAGATTCCAATAAAGACCGAATTCCACACGCTTCCGGAACCCTCGGTCCCGTATATCCCTGGTTCTCATCTCTCGCTGACAGTCCGTTTACTAGGGGATTCTGGAATGATAGGAGGAGTAACGAGATACGGGTATATTAAACGAAAAGACGAGGAGGAAGATGTAGATGCTTCTGATGATGTGATTTACTTTGCGCTTTTATTATTAGATGAACCGGATTCCATCATCAAGGATATAATGACCGAACCCACGAGTATACTTGCGAATTTTATACGTGCTATAAAACCTACAGAGTCGTTATTAAAACTATCTATACGGAATAACACGCCTATATCTCAGATCAAGTCGTTTGCTTTTCATTTGATTTACTGGAGACGTGCACGTGTTATTCAACCGTTGAATGCTCGTTCTACGTATATTATCTCTCCTATGGCTCCGATCTCGTTGAATTTGTATAACGATATTCCCATATTCCGAAACACTTTTCCCTCGCTTCCTTCGCTTCCTCAGTTTCTTCATTTACTCAGTCCGAGATCACGAAAACCACAGCAACTTCTTGCTATTATCCCGTCAAAAGACCATAAAGACGTTTATCTTGAAGCGTTAAGCTGGTTAGTTCGTTATGGATACGTAACACAACTCCAGACATTCATCTGGTTAAAAATCTCCCGAAAAGTCAAAATGAAGGTGGACGAGGATGTAGAAAACGAAACAAAGAGACGCCTGACCCGGAAAAGCGCGCTAGGAGGAACAGATAACTCTCTGAAGAACGTGAACGATTCTACGAGTCCAGGAACTCCACTACAAGTTCCAGAATTATCCCTTAAAGAGGATGAAGATACGATAGTTTTGGATCCAGGACGTGCAACAACGTTAGAAAGACGCTGGATAAATAAAATCGTAGTGGAAGAGTGCAGGTTATCTGCGGAATTAACTGCGGTTTTCTACAAGTTGTTGAAGTATATGGATGGAAAGAGTCTGTTGGAGGTGTTGTTGTTGAAGGAGAATGTAGGGAGGGTGGAGTTGCGGAGGTTGTTGAAGGCGTTGGAGGATCATGTGATATCGGTGAGGCATTGGTGAGACTTTACAAACCGCAGGTTTGTGAAGTCGATTAAAACGAACAAACCGAAGGTTTGTGAGAAAACTTTACAAACCGCAGGTTTGTGAAGTTATTACTATACAAACTTTACAAACCGAAGGTTTGTAAAGTTAATATTTCTATAGAAACCTCACAAAGCGCACGTTTGTGAGATTGACGTAAATATACAAGCCTTCGGTTTGTATATTTCGGTTGTATAGCTTATATTTCTATAAAAACCGCAGTATATGAATCTTTAGACTTTTAATTTGACGAATTTTAGTAATTTTATGATTTTTAAGACTTTTAAGACTTTTAATACTTTTAAGAATTTCAAGACTTTTAAGAATCTTTAATTTTAAGAGAATTAAAAGAATTAAAAGAATTTGAAGACTTTTAATTTTAAGACCTTTAAGACCTTTAAGACTTATAAGCCACTTTAAGACTTTTACTTATACATCCTGATCACTTTCTCATTTCCGAACTATCAACAATTAAAACCTTGTTTGTACTTGTATATTCCCAATTGACTTATTTACATAGAATTATCATATACATTATACCGATGATTGTACGTATACCCATTAAAAATTATATCTGTTTAATAACAGAACTATTTCTTCCGAATATATCATAAAAATGATATTCCTTCAGTAATCTTTTGAAATATATAAAATCTATGAGAAAATCTTCTAATATTATGAGAGAAATCAAAAACTAATTGTATTACAACAAGAACATTCTAAAGAAATCGTAACTAAACTTTGATTCATGTAAAAGTAATCTCTTGTAGTTTTATTTATTTGATCTATTTTAAGTATATACGGTTAGACAGCTATAGAGATGGAACTTGAGGTATCAAGTATCACAGGTAAAACATTTTTTTCAAAACAGTTTTGTATTTTTTGTATTTTTGTACCTTTCAGTTTTGTATTTTTCAGTTTTTTTTTGTATTTTTTTTTGCAGCAAATTATGTAAGCGGTTGCAAAAAACAATTTTAATGAATAAAGCTTTAAGTATAAAAAGTATCAGGAATACATTTGGAGTATTAAGAGGGTTCAGAATAGAGTTATAAGTTTGAAGAGAAAGAAGAAGGAAAGAATGGGGGTTATTTTCTGGAGATGGAAAGTATTAAAATCATTAGTTGGTTAGTTACTAATTGGTACTAATTGACTAGTTACTACTAATTGACTAGTTACTATTAGTTGGTTAGTTTACTAGGTAACTAGTAGTAAGCTATTAGTTACTACTAGTTACTACTTTTAAATCTAGAATTGTATAGATGAGTAAATATGAAAAAAATTCCACAATTTTTTTATCAATGATAAACCAAAGGATTCAAAGATTGTAAATTGAGAAAGAATAGAGAAAATTAAGTTGAAATGTTAATACATAGAACACTTACACTACAAACTTTAATATAAAATATGTTATTAAATACGTATCAGTAGAAAAATAAACGGAATTCACAAATGAGGATAATATTAATATAAGCAGTAATATGAACCAGGATATAAGTAGTAATATTAACCAGGACATAATATAATTAACTCCTCAAGGACATATAAGTAGCGGTGGTTTTATAATTCACACCTCCTGTTTTCTCTTTCTCTTTATTCGTTTCCTTATTTTCCTCTTTATTCTCTTTATTCTCCTTCTTCTCTTTTTTCATTTTATTCAAGAACTCCTTTGATTTCGATTTGATGGAACTTCCAGTGGATTGTAAAGATTTTGCAGTCGATTGAATTGACTTTGTATTTGACTCAATTGAGTTTGTTTTCTTAAGAGACATGACTGTTGATTAGTATGTTGATTAGAAATTACTTCTATTGTTCCATTTATACCCTTTTACTTTTTCCCGATTACTCATCTAATACGAAAATTACTATACAACTATTTCAGAACACAAAGAGGTATAAGGGTTTGCCACCAGAATTAAAAGTGAAAAAGAGAATAGAGTATGATAAGTATTATAAGATGATATTATGATTATAATATTATGATTATAATATTATATTACTTATAATATTTATAATATTTATATTACTTATAATACTTATAATATTTATAATATACTAATACTTATAACCTATGTGGCAAATTCCTATACTGTTGCCGTATACGTGCGGCACGGATTACGGGTTACGGAGTTTATAACGGAAAGACACAAGATGATACGAAATGTGTCAAGATATAAGAAATATAAGAGTTAATGTGGCTGTATTGAGTCATAAATAAATTTATGGTCAAGGATTACCATTAATACTTTAATGAGTCATGAGTCAAAACCGAAATAATGATATATGATTTACATCTACTTGACTTTTATTATTCGAGATATAAATCTTTAACTTATGACTCAATCGGTCCATAAACTAAACAATACTTTTTTCCAAATGGTTTTTTTAAAATGGTTTTTAATTGATACTTTTTTCCAAATGGTTTTTTAAACTCAATTTAACTAAATGATATTATTTAGGATTTTGAAAATATACCAATTAAATTAAAGTGTTAGACTTATTAGCAACCTGGTTATTTAGTATGTATTTGACTGGTAAGTTGTAAAAGGTAACATGACACATATAGTTCTCAAGGAGGCTTAGCTTAAGAATGTAGAGTAGTCCAAGTATCTAAGAATAGCCAATTATTAATAGGGTGCGTTTCTAGCAACGTTACTTATTTATTCTTCAACTTGAATATTTTTAATAATTCTTGTAAATATGAATAAAGTAAAATAAAGTGAAATACCTATAAAATGATCAATAAAATACCAAAAAATTAACTACGCCTTTTCTAAAGATAATTCACGAGAAAATTAATAAAGATCTGGAAATCAGGATCCCATTAAGGATTAACTTAAAGAAAACGAATAAAAAGATGCAAAAAAAAGTTAAAAAATAGTTAAAAAATAGTTAAAAAAATTGCAAAAAATTGCAAAAGTTGCGAAAAAAAAATTCATAATCCTAATAAAGAATTCAGAGTCCTAATAAAAAATTCAGTCCTAATTAAAAATCTACAATAATAAACCAAGAGACTTGGAATATAGCGTTACCTAATATCACGTAAGTTACAGATATTTTTAGATAGAAATTGTACAGTTCTATTTAAAGATCTAATTCAACCATTCCATTAGTATAATTGTATTTTTCTCATACAAATCAAATATATTCAAATTTCTAAAAACTTTGTTTAAATCTACAATTCCTTTTGAATATTTATAAGATTAATTCGCAGATAACAAAAACTTTAATTAGTATATAAAATCGATTTTAGTATTATTAATTATCGTGAATTAAAGAGAAAGGATTTTTTTTGGTGTGTTTTTTATCAATAAAGGATAAAATAATAAATAGGATATAAAAATATAAAGGATATAAAAAAAAGATATAAAAAAAGGATATAAAAAAAGGATATAAAAATATAAAGGATGCATAGATATGATATATATATATATATATATTTATATATAAATCAACCTATTCCAGAAAATGTAAATTCTATTTAAATTTATTACATTTGGAATAAAAAATTTCAGATTATTGAATGCAAATAAATGTGCAAATAAATGTGCAATTAAAAAAGAAAATAAAATCATACAAAAAAGATTAACAATAAACGTATATTTAAAAAAAGGTGAATAAAGATATAATACACAATATAATACAAGATATATTACAAAAGATATTACAAGAAATATTAAAAGATATAATACAAGAATATAATACAAAATATAAGTACAATATATAATACAAGAATATATTACAAAAACTATAAAAAACTATTAATTACAAGAATACATTTACATTCATATACATATATACATACATACATACATATTTACATACATATATACATATATATATATAATATATATACATATATGGTTTGTCATTTCTCTTTTTTCGACACACCGCATGTCTTTTATTTCCCGACACGCCCCGTGACATCCTTAACATTTATCACGAGAAAATGCAAAGCAAAACACCAAGTTCTTTCTAATGACGCAAATAACCACCAATAAGCTCCAAGAATTAGTCCATCTAGCGTCGGATCCGCTTCTCCAGCGACTAGACACGGTTCTGTGTGAAAACGTGCAAATTCCGCCGCAAAATTCCCCCGCTGAGCTCATCAAACTGTTGGTTTCGGTAGTTGGCGGGAATATCCAGGAGGTTATACAAAAAGCGGTTCAAAGGGAGATAGAAAGTATAGAAGAAGAAAGTATAAGAAAAGAAACTACACGAGAACAAACTATACGAGAAACCGGGTTAAAAAGAACAAGAAATGAACCAGAAGTTTCCAATAAAAGGAGCAAAAATGAAAGAAGTCAACAAATAAGAAATGAAAGAAGTCAAAGTGAAAATAAAAATCAAAGTCAACTTCAAAACCAAAATTCCCTCACAAGCAAACCCCTTAACGAAGTTGAAATCATTTCCGTACCCGAACATTACCCCACTGCTCCTCATAACGTGTCTTCTCTAGCAGAACTCTACTACCTAACCCAGACACTTCCTCTTATTAAACTTCTTCCAGGAAGCCACAAAGCGCTTATGACCGATAACTTTGAGTTGGCTCTTTTGGAAGGAAAGATAGCGGTGCTTTACCTGCGTATAGAGGAGCTTAAACGGCAGGGAAAATGGGCTCTTCGGCAGCCACAGCGCCATTTGGACCCGTTTACTAAGGAAAAGCACTGGGATCGCGTTGTTTCAGAGGGAAAATGGATGGCTACGGATTTTAAAGAGCTGAGGAAGTATAAAATCGCAAGTTGTGTGGTTATAGCTCAGGCTGTGAATGATTATTGGACTTATGGAAAGGTGGTTTGTATAAAAAGAGCAAGAATTGTTCATATAAAAAAGGAAGAAGAAGTGGAAATTGAAGAAATCGAGGATGTTGAGGAAATTGAGGAAATTGAAGATGTTGAGGAAATTGAGGAAATTCATGATTTTCATGATTTTCATGAAAATCTCAAAAATCAAAAATCTCAAAAACCTCAAAATTCTCAAAATTCCCAAAAAACTCAAGAAATCCAAAACCCTCACGATTCCGGGAAAATCTCAAACATTGATTCCCTCGACTCCCTCGACTCCCTCGAATCCCTTGAAACGCCTAGTTCCTTAACTTCCATAGAACATAACCTAAAAACAAATTTCCACTTCGAACCAGAAACAAACCTTCCATTAAACCTCAACATTTCGCTTCCTTCATTAAAGAAAATCGACCAGTCAATTATCCGGAACCTTCCTACATACACACCTTTTAACGAGAAACCCTCTAATCCCTCACTTATTCCCGTTTCACGTCTTCTTCATCCTTTTGACGAAGACCTCGAATGGCATAAAATCGTTCTTAAAGAATCACGAAAAAACCCCGTGAATTCACCCGAATCCCAAAAAGGACTTTTCGGGTCCAGACGTCGTTTTTCTTCTTTAAGACCACCAAAACCGCCGCTAATTAAAAATATCGATTATAGATCGCCGACGATTTGGCTTCCTCAGGACGATAAACGGTTGATACATTATGTAGTTGAGTTTTCATTTAATTGGGATCTTATTAGTGCCAGTATTCTGCACCTGCTGGCGTCTTTAAAAAAGTACCAGGCGAATATCGAGCGAAGAACTCCGTGGCAATGTTTCGAAAGATACATCCAACTCAACGAGAAGTTCCAGTTTTCCGATATGAAGGGAGTATACGCTTATCACGCGCAGAAATGGCTAGAACATGCTCATAAAGCGCAACTGACTACCAAAAGAAGAATATCACCCCTAGGTGTAGGAACGGAATCGATTCAAAGAGGACATAGAAGACTTAGATGGGCTAGTTTATTTGATGCGATGAGAAAGTGCATGAAAAAGCGCGAGAAGAGAGGAGTTACCGTGGAAACGAAACAGGCGGTGAGTACGAGCACTTCGGTTCCTCCGACGCCGGCAGAACTTTCGAAATTGAAGTATGAGAGGGATAAATCGGTACAGGAGGCGTTTTTGGGAAGAAGGAAGAGAAATAATAATAATAATACTACAAGTGGAAATAATACAGGAAATACAGGAAATACGAATTCTGGAACTACAAATTCAGGTACAGTTACTTCTTCTGGAAATACAGGAAATACAGGAAATACAGGAAATACAGGAACTACAATTAATTCTGGAAATAGTTCAAGTTCTGGAAATTCTTCTGGAACTTCTGGAAATACAATTTCTTCTGGAAATAATGCAATTCCTAGTAATTCTGGAAGTCCTGGAAATTCCATTAATTCTGGAAGTCCTGGAAATAGTAATAATTCTAATCCTGGAAATAGTAATCCTAATTCTGGAAATCCCCCTAGTTCTAGTAATTCCGTTAATTCTAATTCAAATTCTGTTAATTCTGGAAATTCCGGTACCTCCATTTCCCCCCGGCCTTTTCTCAAAACGCCTTCGCTGCCGCTGGCGATTCCCGCTGGATACACGCCGGAACAAATCCAGCTTCTTCTTCAGAATCAGCGTCGTATGATGAATCCGAAGTTGAAAATGGTGAATAGGAAGCAGACCGTTCAGAATATTCAGAGTAATTTGAATTCAAACGTTAGTTTGAATTCGAATTTAGGTTCTAATTCAACGAATTCAAACGTTAGTTTGAATTCTACTTCGAATTTAACGAATTCTACTTCGAATTTATCAAATACGAATTTGAATTCTAATTTAAATTCTTCCACTTTGAATTCTTCCACTTTAAATTCGAATATAAATTCTAATTTGAATACGAATTCTTCTTTAAATTCTTCTTTAAATTCTTCTTTACCTACGAATTCGAACATTCGGCCCGCTGTGAATTCGCGAATCCATTTTGCTCCCGCTCAAGTTTCTTCGATTATAAACTCGATTCAACAGAAAAACCCGAACTATACAAAAGAACAGGTTACGAAATTGGCCGCTCAGTATTTAGCAAGTCTTCTGCAGCAGCAACAACAAATGCGGTACCAGAATCAAATAAGGAGACCGAATCAGATAAATGGAAATCCGATAAATTCGAATATAAATTCAAGCCCAATAAATGGAAATATAAGTGGAAATGGAAATAACTCAATTAACTCGAATATTACTGGAAATGGAAATATTACTGGAAATTCAAGTATAAATTCTAATATAACTGGAAATTCCAATATAACTGGAAATATAAATTCCAATATAAATACTAATTCCAATATAACTGGAAATATAACTGGAAATTCCAATATAACTGGAAATATAAATTCCAATATAAATGCTAATTCCATTGGAAACTCCGTTTCCAATTCCATTAGCACCAGACAACCCAAAACCATAGCAAGCTTAACCCCACAAGAACGAAGACAATTGCAGATTCTAAAAGCAGCAAAGAATCAACAGATGATGAGTCAGGGGTTGGACGTGCAGGGAATGAGTAAGTTGGAGTTTGAGCAGAGAAAGGCGCTTTTGAAGAGGAATTATGAGAGAGATCAGATATGAGCGAAGCGAATATCTGATCGAGGATACGAGCGAGGATACGAGCGAAGCGAGTATCTAATTAGATATGAAGATATGAGCGTAGCTCATATCTTAATATGATGATTTTATCTGAATCTATGAATATGTAATGAATATAAATATAAATGTCCAACTGTATTTCTCTTGTCGTGGTGTTTTCTCGTTATTCTATCTCTTTTCTCTCACTATTTTCTCGCTATTTCTCGTTATTAAATCTTTTTTCTCATTATTTTCTCGTTATTGAATCTTTTTTCTCACTATTTTCTTCTTTTTTCTTGTTATTCAATCTTTTTTCTCGTTATTCTTTTTTTTTCTCACTCCAAATTCATCTTCTCTCGCTATTTTCTCGCTAATTTTAATTTCCTCGTTATTTTCCCGCGCACATTAATTTCCTCTTGCTATTTCCAGTATTTCCACGATTTTGCCACTATTTTCTCGTTATTTCCACTAAAATTCTCACTTCTCTCGCAATTCCCGCTACTTCCACGATTTCCACACTCTCTCGCAATTTCTGATTATTTTCACGATTTTCTCACTATTTTCTCACTTTAATTTTCTCACTATTTCTACGATTTTCCACACTCTCTATTTCTCATAAACTGAAAGCACTAAGTACCTCTATTTGCTTCTTCTAATTCAAATTGATGCTATTCATGAAATCAAAGTGAAAAGAAAGTTTAACTACATCAGAAGCTACGAACAAAGTTACGAGCGAAACGAGTAGCTTTCTCGTTGTTTCTGGTTATTCCTTTTTCACTATCTTCTCGGTATTTCTCGTTATTCCTTTCCCACTATTTTCTCACCATTTTCTCGCTCCAAATTTGCTCCCACTATTTTCCTGCATCGCATAAATATTCTCTCTCTATTTCTCACAATTTCCACTATATTCTCATTATTTTCTCACTACTTCTCGCATAATCTCCCTAACCTTACTTTTCTCTCGCTATTTCTCGCTATTTCTCATTATTTCCACTATTTTCACGCCATTCCTTTTCCGAGCACATTAATTTCCTCACTTTTTTCTTCCCATTTCCATGATTTCCTTACTATTTTCCAGCACTTTCTCACTATTTCCACGATAATCGCACTATTTTCGCACTATCTTCGCACGATTTTGCACTATTTCCTCTTTTTTCTCATTATTCTCTCACTACTTCGCACTACTTCCACTTTTTTCTCATTATTTTTCCCCAACTTTACTTTTCTCTCACTATTTCTCATTACTTCTCCCTCTTCTTTTCCCACTATTTTCGCACTTTCTCAGTATTTTCGCATTATTTCGCACTATTTCCCAGTATTTCCACTCTTTTCGCACTATTATCCACTTTTTTCCCACTACTTCTCATTAATTCCCTCACTATTTCCTCTTTTTTCGCACTAATTTCCTTACTATTTTCGCACTTTCACATTAATTCCCTCACTATTTTCACTTTCTCACTATATCCTCATTATTTCCCTATTTCCTCACTAACTTTAATTTTTTGCCACTATTTTCGCACTAATATCCTCACTATTTCCACCATTTCCTCACCATTTTCTCACTATTTTCTCATTATTTCTCGCTAACTTTAATTTTCTCTCACTATTTTTCCACTTTTCTCTCACTAATTTCCTCACTTTTTTCCCACCACTTCTCATTTTCCTCTTTAATTTCCATTTTTCTCCCTTTCATTCTTGCAACCAAACCACGATGCACCCTCTGGACGTCCGAGAAGCGCTAGCAGTGAGTCCGCTCCTCCACCTCGTGCCACGCCAACACACTGCGCCTCTAATTTCCCAGAAAGAACTCGCTGTGGACCTAAACAACCTTCCTATTCCATATACAGAAACAACCATAGCCCAGCGCCAGGCCCTAAACGCTGAGCCGAATAATCCTTCAGTGGATCTTCTTCTAGCGGAATTGGCTTCGTTTGAGGATCAGGAACTTTCTGAGATTATTTATAAACCTGGAGTTGTGGATTCAGCTCCTTGTTCTCTAGAACTTCCCAATTTAGAGAGGCTTTTATTAGAAACAACAAATCTTTCGGAAGCAAAGAGGGAAAATGGTTCAAAAACCCCAACACCTCTGAATTATCCGTCCTGGCTTTCAGTAAGGAATTACGAAAAGCAGAAGAATTCCCAGAATCATGAAATTCATGAAAATCACATACATAACGAAAAGTATTTACGGAAATACAACAGGGAACTCGAATCCTTAGGAATCCTGGGAAAAAGAACAGCAGAACAAATCCACAGAGAACCGAAACGAGTCCAAAAGGCGAGTTATCTAGAGAAAGACGAGTTAATAAAAAGAGCATATAAACAGTTAGAAGAGATAAATGAGGAAATAAGAAATAAAGATAATATAACGTTTCACTTACTGTCGATCCTCGAATGCGTTTTTCGAATCCAGAAGAATCTTCCGGATATAACTCCAATAATAACTTCGCTCCATTCTTTAATTTCCCAGGCTAATAACAATGTACTTGAGGAAAATACAAATATCCTCATTTCTTGCAAAATCATGATGCTTCTTATGAATAACCTTTATGAAGAACACCTTAAAGAAGTCGTGGACTATTCATGCAGTATAGGCGAGGAAATCGTCCATGGTTCTTTCAGTCTTATAAAAGAGACATCGGAGTTATTTGACCTTATTACAAGTCATATAAGTTCTATGAACATAGATGAACAACTTCTTACGAAACTCGAGTACTTGGGATTACAAGTTATTTTCTGTGAGAGATCGGAAACGTTATTCGATAGTTTTAAAGTGAGAATGGCGGAGTTTCTAGTTTCGGTTTTTTCGTTTATTCCCGATCAGCGGGGATTTTTACTTCACGAAGTTTTAGGAAGTTTTGGAATAAAAAAGAGAGTTTATAAAACACGTGGGGGAAATATCCAAATAGGTAGTGCGATTTTAATGGGGTTTATGAATGGAAATACAGAAAATACGGAAAGTACGGAAACCACGGATTATCTTTCTTCCGAAATTTGCTCCTTTTTCGTTTCCAATCTCGTTAAAAACGCAGATATTTCTCTGAAAAATCTTCTAGAAAATATACTCGAAGACCTTCTCGTTGTTTTACCTTTTCCTGAATTTCCTTCTTCCCAAACTCTTCTTGTTTCCTTTTTTAAATCGCTTTTGGTTTCCCTTCAAAATTGCTCGGCCCAGGCAGAAACGTATTTACTTGAAATGATGGGAAAAATCGGAGAAAAGATTGTTGATTTGAAGAAAGTGGAGGGAAATTATGAAGAAAGTGTGGTCAATGTTATGGAATATATGCAGGGAATGGTTAATAAAGGGAAACATCTTAAACTGGAAATGATATATCTTGCAAAAATGATAAAAAAGAGGGAAGAAAGAAAGAAAGAGAAGGAAAAAGAAAATAAGAATTTGGAAAATAATTCAAATAATTTTTCTGAAAATAACTCAGAAAAAATTAACAATTTTTCTGAAAAAAATTCAAATAATTTAGAAAAAAATAACAATTTTTCTGGAAATAATTCAGAAAAAGAGAAAGAAGAAAAGGAAAAAGAAAAAGAAGGAACGTCCCTTCTTTCTTACCTTTCTTCCTTCCTTGAAACATCCACGATTCCCCTTAAAACGTCCTCGACTTCCGATTCCCATTCGTATCTCCTCCTCATCGACCTTCCTGTTCTTTACGATACGTTCCTTAACACTATCCTTAAATCTATTGATAGTCCACGTATAAAAACGAAAAGTAGAGCTGTGAAAATTTTATCAGTTCTCGTGGAAAAAGAACCTTCTTTACTTCTTTCCCCTTATGTCCAGGAAACTATCTCCTTACGCTTAAAAGATTCCTCTCCTATGGTTAGAGACTCCGTTTTAGATCTTATAAGCAAGTATATCTCTCTGAATCCTCAGGTTATTGAGCATTTTCATCGAGGAATATGCGAATGTAGTGAAGATCCGGGAATTCTGGTGAGGAAAAGAGTCATAAAACTTGCTAGGAGTATGTATAAAAACGGCCTGGAAGGTGTAAAGGGAGTTATAATGGAGACGCTTTTTCGGAAAATCCACGATGAAGATGAAAATGTGGTTTCTTCTGTGATTTCTACACTAAACGACCTTTTTAAAAATCCTCCAGATTGTAAAATTCTAGGGAATATTTTGGAAAAGTATCCTGACCAATTTTCCCGGTTTATCGAAAAAGTTCTGAAAAAAGTTCCTAAAGTAATTATAGAAATTGCATTAGAAAAAGAAGAACTAAAACTCATTTCCTTTTTGGTAAATCTCGATGGATCTTTAATTTCCCAGGACCAATTAATATCCCTTCAATCTTTTCTTTCCGAAAACAGTTTAATGTGTTTATACACGTTAACCATTTTAAAAAACGCACTTCCTAGTATAAAGTCCCTTCGTCCTGATTACCTAAACTCCCTACAATCCATTCTTCTTTCCAGATTAACAAAATACTCAGTTAAAGAACTCCATCAAGCTATGCCTTGTGTATGGAGAATCTGCGAAATGAAAGGAGAAACGGGAAAACTCGCTAACGCTACGGTTTCCTGTATGAAATTGATAAAACCGTATATGGAAAAACCCGGAGATGCAAAGTTACTCAAACTTATACATCTTCTTGGATGTTTTGGAAGGTACTGTAAATTTGAAAATCACCGTGAAGTTTTTACTAAAACGTTTTCATTTAAGGAAAAAGAAAGCGTAACTAGTTTGATTCTTAAATTCGTTCTTTATTTCTGCGATTCGAAAGATATAAAGGTTAGGTGTGTTGGGGTTGTGAATTTAATCCATATATGTAGTACTCATGGAAGAATGTTTATGAGTGAGGTTATATTAAAGGTTTTAGATAGGGAATTATCTGGAAACGAAAAGAACGAAAACGAAAAGAACGAAAAAAACGAAAAGAACGAAAAGAACGAAAAAAACAAAAACCAAAACCAAAAAAACCAAAACCAAAAAAACAAAAACCAAAAAAACCAAAACCAAAACCTTGAAATTATCCTCAATATTATCCAAACACTTATGGAGTTTTTACAGCGAGAAGAGGAAAGTGTTGCTTTATTTAACACGTATACCGATGGAATCTGCGCTGCTTTAACTCAAAGATACATTTCTCCAATTCTCGAACTTTGTTTATATGATTCTGGGAAATTCTCTTTTCTTCCTATAAAGTTTCTTCAAATGGTTATAAAACAAGGATATGCCAATCCGAAACTTTGTTTTCTGACGATTATAGCTTTGGAATCTTCTCAAAATCCGGTAATTTACGGAATAGCGGGGGAATTACATCAGGAAATTTACGAAAAACACGAATCTTTAATTGGAAATTCGTACGTGGAAGGAATCCGAATGGCTGCAAAATACCGAAAAAAGGTTTCTCCCTTATTTTTAACAGAAATTGAGTATTTTGAAAGATTATACGGGGTTGTAAAAAAAAGTTATACGTTTAAAAAAAAGTTTATCCAAAGTGTAACTAAAGTTTTCGATATAAAGAGAAATATTCTGGAAGAGGAAATGCACGTGGTTCTCTATACAATAGTGAACTTAGCGAGTTTACGGATAATTTCCCTAGAAGAGGTTTTGATTGTGGTTTATGAGATAGATAGGATTATAGGAAGTGTAGGAGTTGAAATGTTAAATGAGGAAGTTTCTTTTTCTAAAAAAGCTTTAATAGGATTATTAAAATTAAGAACCCATTTAATGGAAAAGTTCCTGGTTAATGAAGAAATTGTTGGGGATTTTCGGCCGGGAAAAGTGGATGTGAATTTGAGGCAACTGGTGAAAAGTGGAAATCACGTTTTTGTTTTGGAAGGAAATGAGGAGTTGGAGATTTTGATGGGGGAGTATTAAAAGAATAAGGAAATTAATAAGGAAATTATTATTAATATAATGAATAGAAAATGAATATGAATATAATGAATAATGAAGTATTAATGTGAAAATATGAATAAATGAGTATTAGTGTAAAAAGAATAATATAGAAGATTATTATTAATATGAAAATGAATAATGAATAGAAAATGAATAGAGAATTAATAAGAATAAAAGTATTAAGGTGAAAATAAGAAGAAAATTAATATGAGTAAATGAGTAATGAATAGAAAATGAATATGAAAATAAAGAATAAGAAAATAAAGAATAAAAAAGTATTAATATAGAATAAAGAGTTTTAATGTTAAAATGTGAATAGAGAATTAATAAGAATATGAGTAAATTAATAAAGAATAGAAAATCAATAGAAAATAAAGAATGTGAATATGAATAAGAAAATTAATATGAGTAATGAATAGAAAATGAATAGAAAATGTGAAATTAATAGAAAATGAGTAAATTAATAAAGAATAAAGAATAAGAGAATTAATAAACAAGAGAAGATTATTAATATTAAAATGAATACAATTAAAAGAATAAGAAAGAGTACTAATGTGGAAATTAATAAAGAATAAAAGTATTAATGTGAAAAGGAAGAAATGTGAAAATATAAAAATGAGTAAAATAAGAATAATAATTAAGAATAAATAAGAAAATGTGAAAATTAGAGTGTGAAAAAAATAGAAGAATATTAATATGAATATAAGAAAAGAATAAGAAAAGAATGGAAAATAAATAGATATAAATTTAAATAGAAGAATGGAAAAAAATGAATATAAAAGAATAAAGAATATAAATATAAATAGAATAAGAAAATGAATAAAAGATTATTAATGTGAAGAATAAATGAATGGAAAATAAATAGAAGAATGGAAAATAAATAAAAGTATAAGAAAATAAGAAATGAATAAAAAAATGTGAAAATGTGAAAATGTGAAAATGAATAATGAATAAAAGAATACTTAAGAAAATTTGAAAAAGAAGAATATAATTATAAATATAAATAAAAGAAAATTAAATGAATAGAAGAAAAAAAGAAGAAACGAAAAAAAGAATGTGAAAATAAATATGAATATAAGAAAAAGTGAAATAAAGAAGAAATATTTTAAAAGAGAATAAAGAATAAAATAGAGAAGATTAAATAAAAAGTAAAATTAAAAAAGAATAAAAAAAGAATAAATAAAGAATATAAATAAATATAAATAGATAAATATAAAAATCGATTTAAAAAGGGCTAAAATATTCAACGAAAAAATCAAAAACTGTAATTGTACTACAAAATTTCAAATAATCCTGATTGTATATCAAGGTTTTCTAGAAATTTCTAATTTTAACTTTTTTATGTTTTTAACTTTTTTATGTTTTTATGTTTTCTAATTTTTTTTGACTTTTCAAAAATGAAAAAAAGTTATTGTAGTTTTTTGGAAAATCCTTGTAAGTTTCTTAATATTGTAACTTCATTAGTAATAAGCGAGAAAATTTAAGTATTTTAGTTTTTCCTTTTTACTTTTTGATTTTTCTTTAAAATTAAATCAAAAAACCCCCTAAAAAAAAGGTGAAAACATGAAAAATGAAAATCCTCGATTCTTCTAAAATTTTTATGAACCAATAAAAAAAAGTGTAATGAGGCTTTGCTAATTAAAAGTTCTCTAATTTATCAAAGCCTTTATAAGCCTCAGCTAAGCATAGCCTGTAAAAATGTAAAAAGAAAATATAAAGTAAATATATAAAGTATATAAAAATACATAAAGTAAATATATAAAACACTTAAAATAATTTTTTATTTAACTTAAGATTTACTTGTTTTTTATTTAGTAAAATAATTCTTTTTTATTTTTATAATTACAAAATATTTGAATTCTACTCATAATGTATTTTTTTAGATTATTATTTTTGCTTTTTATAAAATAATTTTATTAATTTTTATTTCTGAGAATTAAAATAAAATTAAGACTAAAAAAAAAAACAAAATATACACTTAATTATCACATAGTTAATATTACTAATATCATAAAGCTACAAAAACCTTATATACTAAATATCATAAAACTAATATCATAAAACTAAAAATTAAAAACAAAACTAAAACTAAAAAAATTTGCAGCCAAAAATTAAAAATTAAAAATTAAAAAATCGCAATCTAAAAATCAAAAATTAAGCTAAAAATCAAAAATTAAGCTAAAAAACGAAGACTACTAAAAATTAAGAATTAAAAATCAAACTAAAAACTAAAAACTAAAAACTAAAAACTAAAAACTAAAAACTAAAAACTAAAAACTAAAAACTAAAAACTAAAAACTAAAAACTAAAAACTAAAAACTAAAAACTAAAAACTAAAAAACTAAAAACTAACACTATTAAAAAGAATTAAACTAAAAAAAAGTCTAAAAATCAAGAACTAAAAAAATTGAAATTAAAAAATTATAATGAAAAAATTTGCAGCTAAAAATTAAACTAAACTAAGAACTAAAAACTAAAAAAAATCACAATCTAAAAATTAAAGAATCTAAATACTAATCTAAAAATCAAAAATTAAGAATTAATTATCAAAATTTAAAATCTAAAAATACAATCAAAATCTATTTTTTATATCAATTTTACTTATAAAAATTTGCAGCTAAGTCAAAAAAGTCTAAAATCAAATTAAACTAAAATTACATACTAAAATCAAAGAACTAATCAATCACAACTAAAAAAAATCAAATTAAACAAAACTTCGCTCCTCACTCATTTTTCTGATACAATTAAAAATTAAAAACTAAAAATTAAAAACTAAAAATACAATCAAAAAATCAAAAAAAAAACAATCAAAAAATTAAAAAAATACCTCTAAAAAATTAAACTAAAATCAAAAAATTATAACGAAAACAATTGTAGCCAAAAATTAAAATACAACCAAAAATTTGCACCCAAAAAAAACTACACCTAAAAATCAGAAATTAAACAAAATTAAACTAAAAACCAAGAATACTCGCTTTATAACAAATTACAACAAAAAAAAAAATCAAAATCTAAAAATTACTACTAAAAATCAAACTAAAATTCAAAATTCGCAGCCAAAAAAGTACACCTAAAAATAAAAAGTACACCTAAACATCGGAAACAAGTTAAAAAAAACTAAAAAACAATTTAAACTAAACAAAACTAAAAAACCAAAAATCTAAAACTACTAAAAAATCTAAAATCAAATATCAAAAATACACCTAAAAAAAATTCCACCTAAAAATCATAAACAAGTTAAACTAAAAAACAAATTAAACAAAATCAAACTAAAAAATCAAAAATAAAATTCATCGAAAATTCACAGCCAAATAAATCAAAAAAAATTACAGTCAAAAAATCAAAAACGAGTTAGAGCTAATCAAAAAATAACAACTTAAAATTTTGCAGCCAAAAATTCAAAAAACTACACTTAAAAAATCAAGTACTATTTAAATTAAAAACAAAATCAAACTAAAAATCAAATTCAAAAAATTAAATCTAAATCAAAAATTCTCTGCTAAAAAATTACACCAAAAAAATCAAAAACAAAATTAATCTCAAAAATTAAACTAAGAACTAATCAAAAAGTACAGTCAAAAATTACAACTAAAAATATTCATCAAAAAAAATCACAGTTAAAAAGTCAAAAACAAAACTATTTAAACTAAAAAACAAAACTAACTAAAAAAATCAAACTCAACTACTAAAATTAAACTAAGAACTAAATCAAAAATCAAAAAATACAACCAAAAAATCACAACTAAAAATAAAAACTACACCAAAACAAAACTAAACAAAACTACTAAACAGAAATTAAAACCTAAAAATTACTAAAAAAGCAACACGAAAAATAAAAATCACAGCTAAAAAAATTAAAAACAAGTTAAACTAAAAAACTTAAACTAAACAAAACAAAAGTACTAAATAAAAATACAATCAAAAAAATCAAAATTACTACTAAAAAAATAACATCAAAATTTGCACCCAAAAATTTCGCACCAAAAAATTCTACACCAAAATTAAAACAACTAAAAACAATTTAAACTAAATAAAAACTAAACTCAACTAAAAAACTAAACTAAGAATACTCGCTTTAAAATTACTACTAAAAAAAAAAAACCAAAAAAAATACAATCAAAAATTCATCAAAATTTCGCACCCAAAAATCAAAAATTACACCCAAAAAATTCGCAGCAAAATTTCGCAGCCAAAAAAATTCTACACTTAAAAAAACGAAAAACAAAACAATTTAAACTAAACAAAACAAAAACTAAATAAAACTAACTAAGCCAAAAATACTCGTTTTAAAACCAAGAACTAAGAACAAATTACAACTAAAAATTACAACCAAAAAATCCAAAAATTGCAGCCAAAAAAAACTACACTTAAAAAATCAAGAACAAATCAAACTAAAAAATCAAAAACAAAATCAATATAAAAAACAGAACTAAAAATCAAAAAATCAAAAAAAAATACAATAAAAAAATTACATCAAAATTTCGCATCAAAATTTCGCACCAAAAATTTCGCACCAAAAAAAAATCTACACCAAAATTAAAACAAAACAATTTAAACTAAAAACAAAAACTAACTAAAAAAACTCAACTAAACTCAACTAACTAAACTAAGAATACTAAAAAAAAAACCAAAAAAAATTCATCAAAAAATTTACAGCCAAAATTTCGCAGCAAAATTTTGCACCCAAAAAAAAAACTACAATAAAAAATACACTTAAAAATCGAAAACAACTAAAAACAATTTAAACAAAACTAACTAAAAAAATTCCTAAAACTAATAATCAAAAATTAAGACTACTAAAAAAATTTAAAATCAAAATATTGTAGCCAAAAAATCAAAACTACACCTAAAAAAATATATATAGATTTGTATAGTTATACTTAAATATATATCATTGAGTTAAAGAAATACACCTAAAAATGAAAAACAAAACAATTTAAACTAAAAGCTAAAAAACAAAATCAAACTAAAAAAAAATCAAAAATTACAACTAAAATCAAAAAAAAATACAACTAAAAATTTTCGCACCCAAAAAATTCACAGCTAAAAAAATTTCGTACCAAAAAATTCGCACCAAAAAATTTGCACCCAAAATTCGCAGCCAAAAAAATAAAAACTACACTTAAAAATTAAAACAAAACAATTTAACTAAACTAAATAAAAGCTAAAATACTAAACAAAAACTAACTAAAAAAACTCAACTAACTAAAACTCCCTCACTCTCTTCTCTCATGGCAGATAAACCATCTCCTCCTCCCTCTTAAAAAGCGACTCCCCTCCCAGACCAAATCCCTCGACATTTCCCGAGTTATAATCCTCAGCACTTTCCGTCAACCCGGAATCGCTGAAGTTATCGCCTACATCTTCTCCACTATATACCTCTCCGTTCCAGCAGTAATTCTGAAAACAGGAAACACACTGACTACTCTGAGCTATTCCCTGTCTCTGCTGCTCTTTATATATAATAGCACATCCAATACAAGTTTCAAAGTTATAAGTTCCGTTTTTTCTCGTAGCAATCTCAAACCCGTTTCTTATCATTCCTCGTTTTTCCTCTTCGGAGTAATCGAGTTTAAAGGTAGATGTATTAGTCCAGTACGAATACGGTCTATTTGCTAAATAAACGAGAATCGGCATATTGCTTGGATTTCCGATTTCGCAGCCAAAAAATGTCGGTCTTGAAGTTAAACCGGAGTTTCTAAATGTGGAAATGTCTGGAACTTTAGGCATAATACCGGGTTTTCGGTTAAATGTCGCTATCATGGACTTCCCATTAGGCCATCCGTTTATATCATTTGAATTATCATGTGCAAATATCACATCAACTTTCCTAGAAGGTTCTAATAAAGGTTCTAATGGAATATTCTCTCCATCTAATCCTCCATCGGCTAGGTATAAATTCTTTTGAGAAGAAAGGAAGGAATTTGACGTGCTATCATAAAAAGGATTATGATTCCAATCTGCAAGTAATCCATTATAATTATCATAAGGTTGGACTATAAACTTGTTAATCATATTAGCAAGTATTTTAGGAAGTTTACTAAGATCAAGTTTCTGGAAAAGGCCTGTGAATAAAGAAGAGGAAGTTCCCATAATAAAACCAGCATTATCTAATCCATTAATACAGGAACCAACTGGATTTCCTTGATTAACGTTTGTTCCTGCATATTGAAGGTTACTAAATTTTTTAAGCGATTCATCCCAAGATCCAATTTCATACGGAGATATTTCCATTAAAGTGGAGTTTGAGTTTATGGAACCTGTATCTGGAGCACGTGAAAGCGCCACTATTAAAGGAAAAGGTTGATTTGCAGTGGAAAAGGAAGAAGTAGGGTTATTTTTTAATGAAGAGAATGTGATTTTTGCCCCATCACTTTGAAATGGCTGCAAAAACTCGTGACTCAAGGCACGTGACCAAATATCAGAAAGTGTAATATCAAATCCAGCTTCATCTTTAGCATGCACGGATCTTTCTATATCCACGAAATAAGGAATATTAGTAATAGGATGAGGTCCATTGGGGTCTAAAATACTTCTTGATAAATCCCATATATTATTATTCCCATTTAATATCTCATCTATAGAGATAAAATCATTCATAGTAATAGTCCCTACTAACCAGGAACCTCCAGATAAACCTGCTAAATAAGTAGAGGCCTGTAATAATCCCTTTAAGGAAGAACCTTGATCAGGTGTTCTTTCATCATAAGCGGCTATTTCCCCCGCTCCTACTAACATAGCTCTGTATCCTCCTCCCGAAAAGGAAAGAGCTATAGAAATCGGATTGGTAGCGCCGTTAACAAATTTTTCTGCATCAAAATCTTCCAAATTTAATCCTTTTAAAAGATTTATTAAAGCCGGATTTGTTTTCTCGTGTCTTAAATTAGTCCATGTAGATTCCTGAGGCGAAATTGAGTCTGCGTTTCTAAGAAAGTTTGAGTTTGGACACGAAACAGAAAACGGAGCGTAATCGGAAAAACTCGCAGCAATTGGCTGCAAAAAAAGGAAAAAGAGAAAAAGCATAAAAAAAGAGAAGACAACTAAAAAACTATTAAGGAAAACGTTTTATTTATAAGAAAGAAATATGCAGAAGAGGAATGTGCCACTAAAAGAAAATAAGAAAGAAATACAAAGAGAAAAGAGAAAATACAAAGAAAATAGAGAAAGTTTAAGAGAAAAAGTAAAAAATTTAGAGACGATTCTCTAATTTTTTCTTTTCACAAAAATAGTTACGAGATTTTTCTTGAATCTTTTCTTGAATCTTTTT
Source organism: Aciculoconidium aculeatum (assembly GCA_030579395.1). Taxonomy (NCBI): domain Eukaryota; kingdom Fungi; phylum Ascomycota; class Pichiomycetes; order Serinales; family Debaryomycetaceae; genus Aciculoconidium; species Aciculoconidium aculeatum. The sequence continues at coordinate 49,627 of JAKTQU010000034.1, forward strand.
TCTTGAATCTTTTTACTTTAATCTTTTTCTTTCTACTTTAATCTTTTTCTTTCTTCTTTTCTTTTTCGGACTTACTCTCCACGTTTTCGTATAGTAACACTTTCTGCATTTTTTCCTTTTATTACTTCCACGTTTTTTCGGATCGGTCACAAATCAAAAACGTTTTAAGCGATTTTAATGAATGAGGCTTAAAGATAAACGAATCAGAATTAACGAATTATCCGGAATTTGTAATTGTACAGATTGTAAATTCCGGAGTAACGTGTTACGTGCCGTATAATATGTGGATCCGTATATGTGGATCTCCGTATAATAAGGATATCGGTATATGTTGAAGTTAGGGTGTTTTTTGAAGTTAGGGCCTTTTTCGTATTTGATGTTTGGGCCTTTTTTTGAAGTTAGGGTGTTTTTTAACTATTGAAGTTTGGGTCTTTTCTTATACGTTGAAGTTTGGGTCTTTTCTTTTTTATTATTGCAGTTAGGGCCTTTTCGATTTTAGACTCTTGAATTTCGGGCTTTTTCCTTATGCTCTATTATTGAAGTTTTGGCCTTTTCTACTTAGTTACTGAAGTTTGGGTCTTTTTTTACTATTGATGTTTGGGCTTTTTCTTACTATTGAAGTTTGGGTCTTTTAGATTTAGTTATAAGAATGTATATGATTTAAATTATATGATTTAAATTATATGATATATTGTAAAATTATAAGACGTATAATTATAAGAAAGTATAAAGTGTATGTATAAAATATAAGAGGATACTTTAATTCTCTCTTCTAGAAGTAATGTGATATAATTGTTATAATTGTATTTGCAGCTATACGCTGAATAAAATGACAAGTCAAATGTCAAGTAAATGACAAGTAAATGTCAAGTAGTCTCATGGCATTCTCGGATCTTATCCGAGATGGTAGAGTTTCCTTATTGGGAAAGAATACCCACGATAACGAGGTTACATGTGATGTCATATCTAATAGGGGTAAGTGGCTGAAAAGTGGGACAAGTATATACGATAGATTATATAATACACAGGGATATGCGATTTCTCCGGAAGGTTAAGCACAAACGTGTTTGTGAGATAGTATTACCTCTCTACAAAAAGTAAAGTAAAAGTAAAAAGTAAAAAGTAAAAAGTAAAAGTAAAAAGTAAAAAGTAAAAGTAAAAAGTAAAAAGTAAAAAGAGATAAAACATAAAATGTTACTTATATTAAAAAACATAAAATATTACTATTACTTATAAAAAACATACCTTCTATATATACTCGTTTATAGATTACTCATAAAGGTTCTTCATAAGATGTTTAGTTAGTTTTGAATGTGTTTGTATTTTTAGTATTTTAGTTTTTTAGTGTTTTTAGTTTTTTTAGTATTTTTAGTTTTTTTAGTGTTTTTAGTATCAGGAATGTTTCAGTAAAAGATCTTTAAAAAATACTTAAAAAATACTAAAAAAAAAGTAAACTACTTATAAAAAATACTAAAAAAATACTTTAACAATAAACCTTAGATACTGTTTATTACATATTTCCTATCAGTAACAATTTCAAATTTAAGGAAAATAAATCGGAACATTCACTGAACTTTTAAATTCTTAATTCGCTTGGCTGCAAAATTAAAAATTTTCTTATTTTTACGATTTCTTATTTTTACGATTTCTCTCTTTTACAAGAATATTAAGTTTTAAAGATTTTACTAGAGTAACATTTTATAGTATTGGTTATTTCTATTGCAATAAACTTACAATGTGATGTATAACTATCGTTATAATAGATTTGCTTATTTATGAGTATAGAAAGTTTGGTATTTTTAATTTCCTCTTACTATATTGCTCAGAGTATTCTGAATGTTTATATAGTAAAAGTACGATCACGAATATTTAAGGTATATGTTTCTTCCTAAAGGGTATATCATATTATATTAGTAATTAGCGAGAAAGTGAAATTGGCGAGAAAGTGAAATTAGTGAGAAATTAGTGAGAAAATGAAATTAGTGAGAAAATGAAATTAGTGAAATATTTTAGTGAGAAAAAACGACAAATGATTCGAATTAGTGAGAAATTAGTGAGAAAAAATAAGAAATGATTTGAGTTAGCGAGAAATTAATGAGAAATTAGTGAGAAATTAGTGAGAAAAAACGACAAATGATTCGAATTAGTGAGAAATTTTAGTGAGAAATTAGTACGAAAAATTGAGAAAATATTCGAATTAGCGAGAAATTAGTTAGAAAAATTAGTGAGAAAAAATCAGAAATGATTCGAATTAGTGCTAAATTAGTGAGAAAAAAAGAGAAAGTATTCGAATTAGTGAGAAAAATTAGCGAAGAAATAGCGAGCGAAAAAATTAGCAAGAAAAAAATAGCGACAAATTAGTGAAAAATTATTACAACAAATGGCATATCATAACACATCTACCAGATCTACCATAAATCATTCTCTCATTCTCTCGCTCATCCACTAACTAACACACAAAAAAAAAAACATCGTTAACAATTGTTAACTATAGTTCTATTTTATTTAGAGAATAGATCATAACTTGGAACTTGTATGTTATTTAAACTATGAGGTACTACGTATATTAGTGTGTTTTTTTAGAATATCTTACATAATACATTACATAATCTTCTCCCCTTAAATACCTTAGTTGCAAGTTTTTTTTCCAAAAACGGGCGTGTGGCGTAGTTGGTAGCGCGTTCCCTTAGCATGGGAAAGGTCTCCGGTTCGACTCCGGACTCGTCCAGTTTTAATCTGCCTGGCTAGCTCAATGGCTAGAGCGTTTGACTTTTATCGTTACGTAATGCGCTTAAGGTATCAAAAGGTTGCGGGTTCGACCCCCGCGTCGGGCTTTTTTAAATAATGAAAATTCGTAAGAATTTTCATTATTTTTATTTGAACGTGAAAATTCGTTAGAATTTTCATTTTTTTTATTTTTATTTGAAAAATCGTTTTTTTTCATTTTCATTTTCATTTAAAAATTCTCGAAAATTCTTTTGGATTTAAATTTGAAATAGAAAGAATATTACCAGTCGTATTATAACTCAATAAATTTATTCTGGTGTTTTCTGGTTAATCATGTTTATACTTATTATTAGTATACTTGTTTTATCTTAGAATAAGACTCTTAGTATTCATAAAGTAGTATTGTAAAACTTGGATTGAGTAAATGATTAGTGATCTTAAGATGAAAAAGAATTCGTATACTTTTAAATATGATATATCAGAAATAAAGAAATTAGAAATAAGATAAAAAATCTGTATACTTTTAAATATGATATCTCAGAAATAATAATTGAAGAAATAAATAAAATGAGAAATAAAATGAGAAATAAATAAATGAGAAATAAATAAATGAGAAATAAAATGAGAAATAAAGAAAAGAAGAAAACTCTTTAAACAATAAGGAAAAGTGTATAATGAAGAATAAACTAGTTAAGTGCTTTTCTTGTAAGTATAAGATAAACGTTATTAAGTAAATTTAGGGGGTTAAATTTTAGGGGGTTGAGGTTTTTTTATTAGGGGAAAATTAGGGGTTTTAAATTTAGGGGGTTTTAACAGTTTTTTATTAAAAGTTACTTCTTCCTGGATTTATAACTAACGTGAAAATCAAATGGAAGAAAATTTACAAAATATTTTCTGCAAACTTCAAGAACTTCCTCGGTATATTCCATGAACATTTTAGTTTTAAAATAAAAAATCCCAGTTATACTTAAATATATATCATTGAGTTAAACTTTTTTTCAAAACCCCCTATTTTCAAAACCCCCTATTTTCAAAACCCCTTTAAATTGTGAAAACCCCCTAACTTGAAAACCCCTAAATTAAATTTTATACCCCTATTAAAAACCTTATATTAAGTATAACTATGATACTAATAAGACCTAATAAGAACAGAATCACTAACTACTTTCTAATTGATAATCACTACCTTTAATACAAATAATACTCAAATTCACGAAAACCATTTAAAATACTTAACCCCATTTTAGGTGAAAAAAATACAAATACGATAAAATGATCAACTATGAGTTTCCTCAGTTATCTTCCAAATAAATAACTTAAAAACTCAAGTATAAAACATAACCCCCTTTTTTAGAACCCCCTTTTTGGATTAAATATAAACAAAAATAACCAATGAGCTCAAATCGTCCAAAACCAAAAATCACACTTAATAATTCAGAAAAAAAAACATCATAATTAACTAAAAAATGCATAAAAAGACTAAAACATAAAATAAAGCATAAAATCCCCTTAAATTCACTATATAAGAAAAACCCCTTTCTCTCCTAAAAAATCCTCACTAAAAATTCGCATTAAAAAGTTTTAAAAAAAGTCTTAAAAACCCCCTAGAAAAAACCCCTATTTTACGAAAAGATATGAGACAAATATGAAACAAATACGAGCAAAACTGTGAAAAAACTATGAAAACAAAATGAGCAAAGCTCATAGCTACATCAACAAACAAGTTACAAACAGAGCAAGTGATTTCTCGTATTCTCGTACTTTTCCGATAATTTAAATAAACTACTCGCTTTTCTTGTAATTTAAACTATGAAATTTAACTATTCACTCCCCTCATAGTTAAACTACTCACTTCACTTAAAAAACAATTAAACCCCCTAGAAAAAACCCTAAAACCCCTATTAAAAAATGGCATAAAAAAGCCTAGAAAATACCCTAAAAATCCCCTAGAAACCCCCTATTTAGAACCCCCTAAAATTCGCACAAAAAAAATCCTCACTAAAAACAAGCAGCAAAAAAATCGTCACTAAAAAATGGAACGAAAAAAAAGGCAGAAAACAAATTCGCACTAAAATTCGCACTAAATATTCTCACTAAAATATTCGCACTAAAAATTCGCACTAAAAGAAAAACCCTAAAATCATCTCTAAATCCTCTCTAAAAAAATTCGCATTAAAAAATGGCACGAAAAAATCCTCACTAAAATAAACACACTAATTTTTTTTTTAACTCAATTAGTACTAAAAAAGCGATTAAACCCCCTTTTTAAAACCCCTAATTCACAACTAATATGATACAAATATGAGTAAAAATGTGAGAAAAACTAAAAAGCTTCACTCATAGTTTAAATCACCTAAATACTTGCTTCGCTTAAAAAAAGATTAAACCCCCTAGAAAAGCTCTATTAAAAGAGAACATAAAAAAGATTAAACCGCTATTTACAACCCCTAGAAATACCAAGAAAAGAAAAGCAGAAAAAAAGCAGAAAAAAATGGCACTAAAAAAATAACACTAAAAAAAAGAAGAAAAAATGGAACGAATAAAAAAGGCACTAAAAAAAATCCTCACTAAATAAAACGCACCAAAAAACGCACTCAAATATTCGCACGAAAAATTTTCACTAAAACGTTTTCACTAAAAAGTTATCACTAAAAAAATCCTCACTAAAAAGTTATCACTAAAAAATCCTCACTAAAGAACAGCAGCAACAAAAAAAGAATAAAAAAAACCGCACTAAAAAAGAGGCAAAAAAAAACGCACGAAAAAATCCTCACTAAATTCGTACTTTTCTCGTACTTTTCTCGCAGTTTTCTCGTACTTTTCTCGCAGTTTTCTCATAATTTAATTCCCTCATAGTAAACTCTCGCTACGCTCGCACTTTTCTCGTAGTAAATAAAATAAAACTCCGAGCGTAGCGAGGAGTTTTCTCACTAAAATTCGCTCTAATTTAATTCTCATAGTAAATAAAAGTACTCGCTACGCTCGTACTTTTCTCACTAAAATTCCCTCAGAGTTTCATAAAAGTACTCGCTACGCTCGACTTTCAAATAAACTCCTCGCTACGCTCGGAGTTTATTATGAAACTCTTCACCAGCCACCACGACTTCGCCTACCCCTGGGACCAGGTAACCGCGGCCCACTGGCAAAAATACCCCAACAAACACTCCGCCCACGTAATCTCCGTCGACGTTCTCTCCCGAAGCATCGATAAACAACGCCAAACTCTCCGTACGGAACGCTTAATCGGCTGTAAACAGGCGATTCCAAACTGGATGGCCTGGCTAGTAGGAGGAGAATGCAGTTACGTAAGAGAAATCAGCGAGGTGGATTTACTAAATAAGACTTTAGTTATGAAAAGCTCCAATTTGACTATGAACACGGTGTTATTAGTTAATGAGACGGTCGTGTATAGGCCAAAAAGTATGACGGAGTTTACGCAGAGCGCGGAGTTTACAGAGTTTACGCAGAGTGCGGAAATAACGGAGTTTGTGCAGAGTGCGGAGATAACAGCCTTCTCTCAAATGGCGAAAATTTGCGATAAAATGGAAGAATGGTCTATACAAAGATTTGGCCAGAATGCTAGTAATGGAAAAATGGCTTTTGAAGGGGTTTTAGAAAGATTAAGTGAAACTTGGAGGGTTTCTGTGGATTTAGTGGAAAGTACTAGTAGTACTTTAAGTGAAGTTGTAGAAAGTACGAGTAGTACTTTAAGTAAAGTTGTTGATTCTACTAGTAGTACTTTTAATGAGGTAGTTGATTCTACTAGTAATACTTTTAATGAAGTTAACATTACTGAACATACGGGTTTTACAGGAGGGTTTAGGAAGTTGTTTAAGTGGTAGGATTAGAGAATTATATAGAATGTATATAGAAATAAGAATTATGTATATAGAATGTTTTTAGAATATGTTTTAATTTTATGTTTTAATTTTATGTTTAATTTTACGTTTAATTTTATGTTTTAAAAAATGGCTGCGAAATTTTTGATGCGAATTTTGCTGCGAATTTTCAAATTTTTTTTTTCAAATTTTCAAAAAAATTTCTGCGAATTTTGCTGCGAATTTGGAAATTTTAAAGTGAATTTTTGCAAATTTTTGAGCTCATTTCTATTTCTTTCAAATTTAATACCAATACTTTAATAAATATATAAAACAGTTTTAAGATTTCTTGAATAATCCTGAATACTCTTAAGAACGTGATTATTACTTTTGTTTCATATTTCATTAAATAGTTAAAGAATAAATATCTTGATTTAACATATACTTATTAAAATACGTTCATTTTGTTTTATTATATTAACATTTTTTAATGAATATTCAGTTTTTGGATTTAAAGATGAAAAATCTCTAAACAAAAAAAACGTAAAATACGTAAAATACGTAAAATACTTAAAATACGTAAAAAACGTAAAATACTTAAATACATAAAATACCTAAAATCCCTTACAACCTTCGATTTTTTCTCTTTATTAAAACTAAAGAGTAATAATTAAGATAATTTTTAATAATAATGGTTGTACTTTTTTTCGTATTTTTTGACTTTTTCGCAGCCATTTTCTACGAGAAAAAAAATAACTAATAAGAATAATTAAAAGAATAACTAAAAACTGAAAACTAATAACAATAACTAATAAGAATAACTAATAAGAATAACTAATAACTAATAACTAGAGAACTACGAGAATTTAAATAAACCAAATGTTAAAGGTATAACGATAAAGTGTGGTTATTATAATTAGAATATGACCAGTTATAAATAGTATATTACGTGTATTTCGTATTCATCGTATATTATTCATCGTATATTATTCATCGTATATTCATTTTATTTCATCGTATATGATATATAATATCTGAAATATCTGTCCATTAATTTCCTAATTAGGAAATCCGCATACACATTTAAATACCTATTTAAACGCTGATTCCTTGTTTAAGCCTTTATAGTTAAGAGAGAATTTAAGAAAGAACGAATATAAGAAAGAATATATAAGGAACATATAGAGAATATATATAGGGAAAGAACATAAAATATAGAGAGCATATATAGAGAACATATAGAGCTTATAGAGAAAAGAAAAGAATATATAAATATATAAAGAATAAAACATATAGAGAATATATAGAAAAAAATAAGAGAAAGAATATATAAAGAAAAAAATGAACATAGTGAAAAAAGAACAGTAAGAAAAAAACATATAAAGAAAAAACATATAGAAAAAAACATATAGAGAAAAAAAGATATAAAGAAAAGCTTATACAAAAAAACACACAACTGATATTTTCATATATTAACGGAAATAGCATGAAAAATGAATATACTAAATATTTAGAAATATCAATTCTAAGGTAATACATACTATAATACTATAATAGTATACTATATATATTTACTAACACTTATTCTGGAACATTCTACTAAAAAACAATAACCGCTGCAAATTAAAAAAAACTGATTTAGTACTAAAAGTAGAAATTAGGATTCAGTAAATGTAAGAAATAGTGAGAAAATGGTAGAAATAGAGAGAAATAGCGAGAAAAATTAGTAGAATAGTAGAAATACCGAGAAATAGCGAGATAACTAGAATACGAAATAGGGAGAAAAAACGAGAAATAAGGAGAAACTAACGAGAAATAGGGAGAAAAAATGAGAACTAGCGAGAAAAAATAGCGAGAAATAGCGAGAAACGACGAAAAATAGCGAGAACCTAACGAAAAATACCGAGAAACGACGAAAAATAGAGAAACAAAATAGCGAGAAATATTTACTATTTAAAAAAAAGACCCAAAGTGCAATAGAAAAGGCACAACTCAAGAAAGAGAAATGTATAGTATACACTATAAAAACACTCTATACACTAAATAGACTCTCTATAGACTATATATAGACTATATATAGACTATATATACTCTCTATAGTCTTTATATACTCCATGTTTTCTCTTTTTCTCTTTTTGTGGCACCTTCCTAATTGGGCCGATGAGCATCGTGAAAAATCATTACCAAATCAAAAACTAAACTATACACTACAATGAGCCAGGAAATCATGTTCCCAGGAGACGAATTCGATGATCTTTTCTTTGAGGAGGAAAGTCAAGAACCTCAAGAACCTCATATAAACCAAGAAATCCAAAAACCCACTCAACAACCTTCAGCATTTATAATCAGACGAAAACCACGGAAACCGAAATCTCCAGGAAAAACTCCAGCGAATCCAATTGAAATCTTGGACTTTCCCGAGGAAGTAAACGCTCTTCTTTCGTTTACTTACCAGGAATCCTCTTCCTCGGAAGATCTCCTGCCTTTTGGCCTGAACCAATCGCCGGATCTGCCGGGAACGGATCATCTTGAGGAGTTTCTGAAAGAAAGCTTTGGAAATGCTAATTTCCAAAGAGAAGAGATAATAAAAAAAGATATAAATGAAAAAACCCCTTTAAGAGAAAACCCCTTAAAAATAAATGAGAAAACCCCCTTAACAGAAAACCCCTTAAGAAATATAAAAACCCCCTTAAGAGAAAACCCCTTAACAGAAAACCCCCTAAAAATAAAAAACCCCTTAAACCCCTTAGAAAACCCTAGTATTAATATGGACACAATTTCCGCGGTGAAACTGGCTATGATTGATACTTCGAGAATCATTTCCCTTTTTACAACGCTAAAAGTGACATACTTAAAACTCTGTAAGGAATTCAATTATCTTCTTCATAAGTTTAATGAAAACGAAAGAATCAAAATGGAACTTATCCATGAAAATAATGAATTGAGAAGATTGTTAACGGAGACAATAAGGGATAGGGAGTTGGAGAGGAGAGAGTATAAGCGGAAAAAGTAGATGAGCGAAGCGAATCTACGAATAATAGATGAGCGAAGCGAATCTACGAATAATAGATGAGCGAAGCGAATCTATTATAAGATAAAACTCATATAAAACTTAAAACTTATATGAAACTTATATGAAACTTATATGAAATTTATAACTCATATAAAACTTAAAACTTATATGAAACTCATCTGAAACTTACTTTTAAAATAGCTGTGAAAAAAAGGAAGAAAAGCGAAGAAAAAGGGCACGAAAAAATCACGAAATTTGCAGCAATTTTGTGCATTTTGCAGCCAAAAAAATTAAAAATTTAAAGTGCGAAAAATTTAAAGTGCGAAAAAATTTAAAGTGCGAAAAATTTAAAGTGCGAAAATTAAGAAAATTAAGAAAGTATGAAAATTAAAAAAGTATGAAAATTAAGAAAGTACGAAAATTAAGAAAAGTATGAAAATTACATTGATAAAGTTTTAAGTACTTAAGTTCTAAAATAGGAAAGAAAATAAAAAAGAATACAAAATACAAAGAATACAAAATAAAAAAGAATACAAAGAATACAAAATATTGATACTATTTTATTATAAGATCTTTTATGATCTTTTCTTTTCTGGAAACACACTACACAGGAACGAAGCCAGCGCATTAGGATCATGCGTTGGTGGAGTTGTTGTTGTAAAACAATGAATCTCGTTTTGAATGTTTTGAATATTCATGAGAAAAAGAGTTACGGATTCGGACCGGTTCCGGATTCGGAACGAGAATAAAATAAAATAAAGGGCATTGTCATTTTTGTAGAATGTAAGTTACTATGTGAAGTTAGGGCCTTTCCTTATATATTGAAGTTAGGGCCTTTTCGTTATGTATTGAAGTTAGGGCCTTTCTATTATGTATTGAAGTTAGGGTCTTTCTGTTATGTATTGAAGTTTGGGCCTTTTTGTTGTTTTTCTGTTATGTATTGAAGTTTGGGTCTTTCGAATAACTATGTGAAGTTCGGGCCTTTCAAATAATATGTGAAGTTCGGGCCTTCTTATTTACTATGTGAAGTTAGGATCTTTCTAATTACTATGTGAAGTTCGGGTCTTTTTAAATGAAGTTCGGGTCTTTTTAATTGAAGTTTCTATGTGAAGTTCGGGCCTTTTCGTTTTTATGATTAATTTCGTTTGTATGGTAATTTCATTTTTATTGTCAATTTCGGGTCTTTCTGTTTTTTGTTTTATTAACATGTATTGAAGTTTTATTAAAGTTTGTATGAAATTTGTATGAAGTATGTTTGTATTGGATTTTTATTTGTATGGTAGTTTTAGATGTACATTAAGTTACTTAGTATATATTATATATATTATGTATATTATATTAATATGGTATATCACGTGACTCGAATATAAGGAACTTTCTATAGTTATTAGCCAGTTAAGGTTTGTAAAAATTGTATTAGTGGGAAAATACTTATTTGTATTACATGTATATATAATATACTTATTATATTTATTACTTAGTTATGTACATTACATATATTTATGAAATTATTTAGTGTATATATTACTTAGTATATGTATTACTTAGTAAATATATTACTTATTATATATATTACTTAGTATATATGATATTTAGTATATATAATACTTATTATATACTTTTCACATAAAAATTCTTGTTGAAAAATGGCTGCGAATTTTAAAACTTGACTAAAAAAAGAAAATAAATCACTGGGAATTTTTTACTAGCTAAATTGGTAGTATTGTGCTTATACAAATGGAAAATGGGTATCCCAATAATATAATTTGGCTGCAAATTTACTTTAAAAATTGATGTAGATTGTGTGTTATCGTACATGTTAAATAAGGGCGCTATTAAAATATATAATGTGATGAATCAACTATGACGTGTAGTAAATCAAATATGATGTATCACATATCAGTTGTTACGTATCATATGTCAAATGTGTTGTATCATATTTGAAATGTGACGTATCATATGTCAAATGTGACGTATCATATTTGAAATATGATATATAACAAATATCAAATATGATATATAATAAATTAAACCTTATCACATATCAAATTTGACGTATAATATTTAAAATATGATATGTAATATATGATATGTAATATTTATTCCAATTATGATGTGTCATATTTGAAATATGACATATCACATATCAAATATGACATCTCTTAAAATATAACCTCTAATATAATTTACTATGACGTAACAAATCTCTCTTATAATCATACAAATTGAATGTAAGGTAACACTCTACATTATCACTTAGTCTCTTTTATATTTTTAATTTATTTTATTAAATGGTAAATTTATTTTAATTTATTTAATTAAATTTAATTTATTTAATTTATATATTACACAAAACCGTTAACTTCCCAATTAGGAAACAACCATCAACTTCCCTTCCATATTAAATTAACGTTCATGTATTATTTTTTTTTTCCACTTTTTCTGTACCTTTGGTTTTTCTTTTTTCTGAGTCTTTTGTCTCTTCATTTTCTTTTGTTTTTCCTGTTTTTCCTTTTTCTTTTCCTTTTTTGCAGCCATTTTTTCCCGAGGTTGATTCTTTTTTTCCGGTTTAAATCTTTCCGTTAAATACTCATTTATCCATTTATAATCCTTTTCATTTTCCCAATATAACCACCTAACTCTACTATGAAGCGTATGATTTGGGTTTTTCTTTAAATAACTCGTTTCCTTATTCAAATACTTTAACACTTCTATTAAAGGAACCGAGGTTTTTTCGCCCAATTGGGAAGCCTTAAACCGGAAAACTAAAACTTTTTCCGCGGCACTTTTCTGTTTTCGGAATTTGTGATTTTGAATGCAATTTGCAATTTCCTGTTTAGGAGAAACGTTTTTCCTTTCTCGGAAGATTTCCGCTAATGATAAATAAATCTGGAGTTTGCTCATTAAAGGGAACTCCCCGAAAGGTATTTTGTCCATGAGGAGAAAGAAGGTGGTGTGGTGGTTTATATAGAGGTTTTAGCATAGTTTGTGTTTTTAGCATTTTTTATGAATTTTGTTTTTAGCATTTTTTTTATGTATTTCTTTATTTTTCTTTTTATTTTTCTTTATTTTATTTAGCATGTTTTTTTTATGTTTTTTATCTTTTTTATGCATTTTTTATGTTCTTTTTTTTATCTTTTTTATGCTTTTTTTAATGATTTTTCTATGTTTTTTTATGTTTTTAGTATGTATTTTTTTCTTTATTTTTCTTTATTTTTCTTTATTTTATTCTTTAAATGTTTCTTTATTCTTTTTTATGTTTTTTATCTTTTTTTTTATATATTTAATGTGTTTTTTTTTTTCTTTTTGGCTGCAAAATTTGCAACTTTTTTCGCAAAATTTTAGAAAAAAAATTTGCACTTTCTTTAAAATTTTGAGCATATTAAAATTACTATGAGAAGTTTAAGATTTATAGCATAATTTATATTTTTCTGAGAATTATATAATAAGTAGTAATAGTATAATTCTAGTTATAATATAATTCTTATAATTCTAGTTATTAATTATAATTCGTACTTTTCTTTATTCCCGTTATTTCCGAGAAAATAAAATATCCGAGGTTTCTTGTATTTTTTTCTTATTTAGTTTATATGTATAATGAAAGATAAAGAGTATTAGAAATAGAAATAATAAAAAAAATTAAAGAAAAGCAGTAAAATTCTTTTGTATTTTTGATTTTTGTATTTTGTATATTCTTTTGATCTTTTTGATTTTTTTTGATTTTTGATTTTTCATTTTTTGGCTGCAAAAATTGTACAAAAATTTTAAAAATTACTAAAAAAATTGTACAAAAATCACAAAAACAGAAAGATACTTTTCAAATATAAAAACTTTTTATATGAAAAGTGTATAACTTAACTAGAGAACTTTTAATTAACAAGAAAAAAAACTTAATAATTAGAAAAGGTTTTTTTAATTTTGCAGCAAAAAAAAGGAAAAAAGGAAAAGAAAAAAATAAGAAGATTTTAATTATTACAGTTTAATTAAATTCTCTTTATAAATTTAATTACTATTTAATTTATATGTATAACACTTTTGCAGCCAAATAATGATAATTGGATTTAATTTTACACATTAATTTTAATTAATTATAAACATTAAGAATTCTTTTGGTTTATTATAAAAAGTAAAATTGTTAAGTTTTATTAAGTAAGAAATTAGTAAATACGAAATATTAAAAAAATACTAAATAATTAAAAAACGAGAAAAAAAAACTTCGCTTTTTGCAGCCAAAAAAATCAAAAAATGAAAAACTAAATAATAAATAAATTAAAAATAAACTAAAACTAAATAAAAATACCTAAAAAAATTAAACAAAGAATTAACTAAAAAATGAAAACTAAAATTTGCTAACAATTATAATTAAATATATCATTGAGTTAAAAAAAAAAAAAAATTAACTAAAGAAACTTCAACTAAAAAACTAAAACATAAAATGAAAATTAACTAAAAAAAAAACTAAAAAAAACTAAAACAAAATTCACAAACCTTCAGTTTAAAAACTAAAACAATTACAAAAAAATTACAAACAAAAAATGAAAAAACGAAAAAACGAAAAAATGAAAATTTCTCCTTCAATTTCCTCAATTAAACTAAAAACTTAAATAACTAACAAATTAACAAATTAACTAAAAATGAAAACTAAAAACTTCAACTTAATATGAAAAACTAAAAAGATAAATTTATGAATAAAAAGAATGTAAACGTGATAAATTAAAACTCAAATAGTTAAATACCCCTAAATGAAAAAGGTGGAATTATATGTTTTTATAAATTAGGGGTTTTATAAATTAGGGGTTTTTATAAATTAGAAAAACTGAAAATCGTAGTTTTCTATAAATTAAATCTTAGATTTAAAAAATATAAAGTACCTTATAATTGAATAGATCCAGAAAAATTGATATAATAAAAAAATATAAATCTCCTTATTAGTTTAAAAAAATACATTTAGTATGATTTTATTGTAATAATTCAAAATGAGAAAAGCAAAAAAAGTATTAAATTGCACTTTAACCATTATAAATCGATTTTAAAAAACTTATGTCTTTTTAAAAAAGGCCCTTACTATAAAAAACCCCTAAATAAAAACCCCCTAAAAAACCCCTAAATAAAACCCCCTAAATAAAATACCCCTTTTTTCACAACCCCTATTAAAAAATCCATTTAACTAAATAAGTATAAACATCTTGTCTTCAATTTCTATAAACTCATTAATAATTTAAAGAAATCAGATAATAAGAAAATTTAGAATCTTAAATGAAATCAGTTATTCTATAAAATTTATGAAATATATAAGCGTTATATTTTTTATACCATTATATATGAAAAATACAAAAAAAAGTCTAAAACTAAATATCAAAAAATTTAACAAAAATTACATCAAAAAATTTAACAAAAATTACATCAAAAATTTAACAAAAATTACATCAAAAATTTGCAGAAAATCACAATAAAAAGTTTAAAATTAAAAAAACTAAAATAAAAATGAAAAGTTAACTAAAAGATGTAAATTTTACATTAAATTGTCTAATGATTTGTTTTTTGCAGCAATAAGTATGATTAAAGGTATAGAAGTTAGTTAGAGTAGTATAGCCATTAGAAAGAATAGAGAGTTTAGGAGAATGTTCTCGCGGTAATTTCTCACTAATTTCTCGCTATTTTCTCGCTAATTTGTCGCTAATTTGTCGCTAATTTTATTATCAATTTTCTCCCAAAGAAAAAATAGCGAGACTTTTTTTAAAAAATAGCGAGAACTTCAGAAAAAATAGCGAGAGCTTCAGAAAAAATGGCGAGAAAATAACGAGAAAATAGCGACAACTTAAAAACCTCAAAAACAAAATAACTAAGCTAATAACTATAAGCTAATAACTATAAGCTAATAACTAAACTCATAAACCTAACTCACAAACATTTTGTTTTCTCGTATTATTTAAAAGTCCTTATTTATATATTTCTTAATAAATACTCCTAAATAAAAAAACCCTAAATTAATCCAAAAACTCCTCAATAAAAAAAACTTAAATAAAAAACCCTTAAATTTCAAAACCCCCTAAAAATGCCTAAGAAAATAAAATACCCCTAAGAAAAATTGAATTAACTAAATTTGAAACTTACAAAGTATACTAGTATAAATTTTCTGGTCCTTGTAATGAATGAGATTTCACATACCTTACATTTTATACATCATATAATAAATATCATAATAATTATGAGAGTTACTTATCATAATTTATAATACGATTCATATACACTAATATTTTCTATGCCGTCCTTATTAGTTTCTTGTTAAATTAGAATTAAAAGGTTCTAAGATGGCCATTTGAAAAGATACTATATATTATATATCACATTACACTAAATATGAGGTATCACATATGATATATCACATATTATATATCATATATGATATATCACATTTCAGATATTAAATAATTTATGATATATCAGATGTGAGGCATCACATATTAAATAATTTATGATATATCACATTTCAGATATGATATATCACATAATAAATAATTTATGATATATGATATATCACATTATATCAAATATGATTTTTCATATTTTTTTTTTGTTTATTTTATAATATAATTTTATTAATTTTTTTATGATATATCACATATTAAATAATTTATGATATATCACATATGATATATCACATATTAAATAATTTACATATTAAATAATTTATGATATATCACATGTGATATATCACATTAGACTAAATATGATACATCACATTATATCAAATATGATACATAATAAATAATATATCACATACCAAATATGATACATAATAAATATGATATATCAAATATGATACATAATAAATATGATATATCAAATATGAAACAAAACCGGAAAGACCCGACCGGTTTATTCTTTTTAATCTCCCATAAATTCAGAGCCTTTAAATTTAAAACCCCTTAATAAATATAAAACCCCTAATAAAAAAACTCCTCAATAAATAAACTCCTACAAAATGAAATGAAAAATTGAGTTAACTAATAACTAAATAATAACTATAAACTCATAAACCTTTTCTTCATTCGTTATTCGTATTATTAAAAAGCCCATTAAATTTTAAAAAATTAAATTTAAAATCCCCCTAAATCTACAACCCCTAATAAAAATACCCCTAAGTTCAAAACCCCTTAATAAAACCCCTACAAAAATCAAATTTTCAATCGATTATTTAACTAATTTTAAAGAGAAAACGAGCAAATAAACTAAACTAAATAACTAAACTCATAAACCTTTTGTTTTCTACTATTATTAAAAAAACCCTAAATAAAAAAAACCCTTTTAAAAACCCCCTAAATTCAAAAATCCCTACAAATAATAATGAAAAATTGGCTATTTAACTAATTTTAAAGTAAAAAAATAACAAACCTTCGTTTTTTTCCTAAATTAAACTCATAAACCTTCGTTTTTTATTAAAAAACCCCTAATTTTAACAACCCCTTAATAAATTAGAAAACCCCCTGAATTTACAACCCCTTAAGAAAATACCCCTTAAGAAAATACCCCTACAAATAATAATGAAAAATAGATTATTTAACTAAATATAAAGAGAAATAACTAAATTTACAAACCAAAGGTTTGTAAATTCGCTATAAACTCATAAACCTTCAATTTATTCGTTTACGAGATCACTTCCTCAACTAAGAAAATCCCATACTCCTCTTTCAAAACCTTCATAATAGGCTCATTAATTTCCTTAGACATCGGAGCTAACAATCCCCTTTTGGCTAAAGTCCCGTCGAGGATCTGCTGCGTAGCCACGGCGCACGGAACTCCAACCAATTTCGCCATAGAAGAGTAACCGGAGATATCTCCGTAATCAACCAAAGTGGACGTTCTTATTTCCGAGGACCCGTCTTTCCACGTGATTCCGAATTTGTGCTGCAAACAAACCAAATCGCGCTCGTTATCTCCGTACTGCATGAGTTCTTCAAGAGTTGCGCATAACGTATCGAGCGCATTTCCTCTAGGGGAGATATTCCTATTTGAGAAAAGTCCGAGCCATTTGAGTCCGGAGATAATGCGCGAAGCATCGTCCTCGGATTTAAACACAGTCAAACTTCTAATTTTGGAAATCATCTCCTCCTCCTCGGCCGAACACCCGATAAACTCGGAAAACGCCGAAATCCACGAAATCTCCTTCTCAAAAAGTGAATTTTTCTCATCCTTTAAAAATCCGAGGTCAACTAAAACCTTTACGAATTCCGGAAATCCCTGGTACCTTAAAGTACCCCGGATAACAGTTTCCGCTTCGGGAATATTATACAATTCCTTGTATGTAGTCGAATCCCGATTAGGATAAGCCACAAAAGCAAATCCGGGGTAAATGAAATACGGTTGTGCAGCCGACATCAAATCTTCCGACTTGATATCGACAATTTCCCCGTTTTTCCAATACTTAGCAAAGTTTCTTAAAGCAAGTAAAACACCCCGGGACGACCAGGAAAACTTATATCCGAGGGGATTGTTCGAGCATTCCGGGGCCGGTAAACCCCCGCAATAGCTGAGAAAACTCGTGATCTTACCCCCGGCTTCATGCACCTCGTCAAACGTCTTGACTGCATACAAATGGTCAATTCCGGGGTCCAAGCCGATTTCGTTCATCACCGTAATTCCGGCCGCGTTGATTTCCGACTCCAACGCTTTTAATTGGGGATTGATATACGAGGTTGTAACCACGTGTTTTTTATGTTTAATAGCCGCTTTAACAACGAGCACGTGAAAAGTGTACGGGATAAGCGAAATCACAAGGTCGTATTGGGAAACCGCGGCATCCAATGCGCTTTCGTCGGTGACATCAAGCGAAATTGCGCGGGATCCGCTCGATCCGGCAAGCGCTTGCGCTTTGGAAAGCGTACGGCACGCAACAGTAACTTCAACATCAGCAGTCTTGCTGAGAATATCAACAGTGGGTTGGGCGACAAAGCCGGAACCGAGTAAGAGAACTTGTCTGGGGGTTAGTGGTTGGAGTTGAGCATGTGATGTATCATTTATGATACATCATATGGGGTGTAATATGTGAAATGTGAGGTGTAATATGTGAAATGTGATATATCATATCTGAAATGTGATATATCATATCTGAAATGTGATATGTAATATTTCAAATGTGATAGGTAATATTTCAAATGTGATATATCATATGTGATGTATAACATTTCAAATGTGATATATCATAAATGATATATCATGTGATAAATAATATCTGATATATAATATGTGATATATAATATTTCATATATGATACATCACATATGATTCATCATATTTCACTTGTTATACATCACATGTTATTTCCGAATCGCCGAGATTTGAATCAATTGGATTCTTCAATCACATGATTATGATTCATAGAATTTCAATTGATTCAGGAAGTTATTCATAAAGTTACTCATAATATTATTCAACATTCATCAATCACATACTTTACAAACCTTCGGTTTGTAAAGTTCTCACACCTCACAAACCTTCGGTTTGTTCGGTTTACTTACTTAACCATTTCTTGTTGAATAATTTTCAAACCCGGCGCTTGCGTTATCTTTATACTTCCTTGTGAGTCACGAGGGTTGTTATCTATACGCACGTGAGAAAGATTGCGCCGCAGATGAGTCAGAGCAAACAAAATGAAAAACTGAGCAAACCGAAGGTTTGTGAAGTTTGGGTGTTTTCATGTGATGTTAGGGTCTTTTCATGTGAAGTTCGGGCCTTTCAATTACTATGGAAAAATTAGGGCCTTTTCTGTTATGTATTGAAGTTCGGGTCTTTCTGTTATGTATTGAAGTTCGGGCCTTTTCTGTTATGTATTGAAGTACGGGCCTTTCCTAATTTATATTTTATTAAGGCAATATGTTTTGAAGTACGGGTCTTTTAGTAGTATAGTTAATTTTTGTGTTTTATGTATTGAATCATACTTAATTAAAGTGGTATGTATTGAAGTTCGGGCCTTTTATTTATATGGTTAATTTATAAATTTCTTTACTATTGAGCTTATAATTTTCTGAATAAACTGTTCTAAACAATCCGTAGGTTTTTGAAGATATTCCTTATTAATGTTATGTTGTTTTTATAATATTAAAGTTATTTCTTTACTATTAAAGTGATTATTTTCTTTACTATATCTCTACTATTGATAATATGATGTGTCCACTATAATTCTTTACTATTGATGTTTGGATGTTTTTTTACTATTAATTTTATGATGACTCTTTATTATTGAAGTTTGGATGTTTTCAATTTCCAGTTTTTTATTATTGAAGTTTGGATGTTTCTATTTTCAATTTTTCATTATTGAAGTTTGAATGTTTTTCATAATACTCTTTTTTTCTATTGAACTTTGGATGTTCTTGAACTCTTTTTTTACTATTGAAGTTTGGATGTTTTTGAAATTTTTCTTTTCTATTGAAGTATTGATGTTTCTGCTCTATTAATTTTCTGAGTCACTTTATTATTGAAGTTTGGATGTTCTAACTATCAATTTTTTCACTATTGAAGTTTGGATGTTCTGTATAATACTATTCTTTTCTATTGTAGTTATGATGTTTCATAATTTTTCCTTTTACTATTGAAGTTTGGATGTTTTAAATTTCAATTTTTCACTTTGGATGTTTTCTAATTATTTATATTATGTATCGAAATGCCATCAATAGTAAATAAAAAAGCTTTAATATCTATCAGAATTCAATACAAACTCCTTACGGAGAACACGCACGTTCTTAATTTAACACTCACATGCTACGCACGTCTTATCGTCGAATGAATATCCAGGCTTGAACACACAAAAGGGTTGTAATGTAGCAAGGAAGAGTAATAGTAATCTCGTTGCTTTATTTGCTCATCTATTTGACTCATTTACATAATATAATTTATTCTCGCTAAGTATTAATTATGTATCAGTAATTTCTCAGTAACTTCTCAGTAACTTCTCAGTAATTTCTCAGTAACTCCTCACTAATGTCTCACTAACTCCTCACTAACTCCTCACTATTTTCTCATTAATGGTACTAATTTTCTCACTAATGTCTCATTAATGGTACTAATGTCTCACTAATTTTCATATGCTTCTCATTTTTTCTCCCTATTTACATTCTCCGTGTACATTTTTCTCATTAATTTTCATGTCCACGTTTTTCTCGCTATTTCGGATTCTCTTTTTCTCGCTAATATTCATTTTTTCATTTCCTCATTTTCTCGCCATTTTTCCACATACATTTTTTCCCTAAAGTTCTGATTACTCACATTTTCTCGCTATTTTTTTCTCCCTAACTTCCTTCCCACTAATATAATTTCCTCCCTATTTTTTTCTCCCTATTTTATTTAAAAAATAATCTTACACAATCAAAAATACACAAACTCCATAATAATACACATACAATAAAACATATACACATTCACCTCCACTTTCCCACTTTCTCACTTTCCCACTTACCAAAATCACTCAGTACCCGCGCTGCTCCGTATGTCCCGATCCCACCCGAACATATCCGTGCTACTCGCGGGGACGAGGCTCAAGCAGGCTTAGCAACGTTGAATGTGGTGGTTATCAGAATCGGCCAATCGTTATGAATTGGTATTGGTTAAAAAAGGTTTAAGTATTTTTCAGTACTAGTATTATTTTTGCGGGTGTTTCCGATATAATATTGTATGGGGTTTCCGATATAATATTGCAGTTAGGATGTTTTATTTCTATTGCAGTAAGGATCTTTTTTCTATTGAAGTATGGATTTTCCCGCTCTTACCCCTCCATCTCAAAAAATAATTCCAGCCTCATTGAAATTTTTTACCCCACCACTGGCTGCAAAGTAAAAGCGCATCTGAGGAATATATATAAAAGGAGGTATCAGGAAATGTGAGGAGTAAGAGAAGAGAAGAGAAAAAGAGAAGAAAAGAGAAGAGAAGAGAAATAAAAAGAAAAAGAGAAGAGAAAAGAAGAAAAAGAATATACATCATATAAGAGACATAATATACGATACATCATATAAGAAATATCATATAAGAGACATACGATACATCATATAAGAGACATCATATAAGAGACATCATATACATCATATAAGAGACATACGATACATCATATAAGAGACATTCGATACATCACATAAGATAAATCATATACATACTACTTTATGTCTGAGGAAGAATACAACGCCGCACCGGATCTTTCACTTTCTTCAATTTCCAATTACCTTGGAACCCGGGTGTCTACACTCTTGGACATTCCGGTCCGGAAGTCATCCGATGCATGGTACACCGTGCTCAATCCCGGCCCGGGCCTAGCCGAGATGTCCTGGGAAGACTGGAACATGTACTTCCTCGGCTTCTTTGCATGGACTGTGGATTCCATGGACTTCTTTGTGGTCAGTACCAGTGCCTCTCAAATCGCGCATACCCTCGGAGTTAACATTACCAAGATTTCGTGGGGGGTCACGTTGGTGTTGATGTTCCGGTCGGTCGGTGCGGTTATTTTCGGCATTGCGACCGATCATTATGGCCGGAAGTGGCCGTTTATCACTGTATGCGCGTTGTTTATTATTGTCGAGGTCGGAACCGGGTTTGTCACCACGTACCTGCAGTTTTTAGCCGTGCGCGCGATTTTCGGAATGCTTATGGGCGCGATGTACCCGATTGCAAGTTTAACCGCGTTGGAAAACCAGCCGGCCCGGTCCCGGTCCATCCTTTCCGGTTTTTTCTTGCCCGGCTATAATTTCGGGTACCTCCTAGCCGCGGTCTTCTTCCGGGCATTCGAGTTCACTTATAAAGGTGATCAAGGTTGGCGCGCGCTTTTCTGGTTTTCCGCGGGATTGCCGGTTATTTTGATAGTATGGCGGCTATTCTGGCCGGAATCAGCCGCGTTTATCCGGATGAAAAACGAGAAAAATCTCCAGAAACAGAAGTCCGGCAAAAAACACGCGCTTACTCTTCTTGAAACATTTAAAACCGAATGGTTGATGTTTATCTATTTGGTTCTTCTTCTAGCCGCGTTTAGTTTTAATTCCCACGGGTCTCAGGATATGTACCCGACGTTTCTTACTAAGCAAAGGTTTTATAGTGCCGATACCCGGACCGTAATTACGGTCGTGACCAACCTCGGAGCTATGGCCGGGGGTCTTTTTTTCGGGTCGGTGACCGAACTTCTCGGCCGGAGATTGACGATTATTTTGTGTATGTTTTTCGCCGGGGGTATGATTTACCCCTCGTTTTTCGTAAATAGTGTGGCCGGAACTACGACCGGTTTCTTTTTTTTGAATTTCGGGGTGGTCGGATCTTGGGGCGTGGCCCCGATTCATATCCTCGAATTAGTAAACCCGAAAAACCGCGCATTCCTAAGCGGAGTGGTTTACCAATTAGGAAACCTCGCTTCAAGTGCTTCCATGACTATAGAGGCGAAATTAGGAGAACAGTTTCCTATTAAAAACGCTCCTCCTGGAAGTTACAATTATTCCCTAGTTATGGCGATTTTCTGCGGCGCTGCATTTGGATTTATGGTTTTGGTTTGTTTAATAGGCCCAGAAAGGTTCCATAGGGATTTGAATGCGGAAAGTTCGGATTTGTATGTGGTCAATTCAAGTGAAGAGGAGGATAAAGAGAAGGTGGTTGGTGTTCATTATGAGAGAAAGTAGTAGTTTTTGTGAATTTACAAACTAAAGGTTTGTGTTTTTGCTTTTCTTTTTCACTTTTTTTGCTT
This sequence comes from Aciculoconidium aculeatum, assembly GCA_030579395.1. Taxonomy (NCBI): domain Eukaryota; kingdom Fungi; phylum Ascomycota; class Pichiomycetes; order Serinales; family Debaryomycetaceae; genus Aciculoconidium; species Aciculoconidium aculeatum. Next base: position 72,893 of record JAKTQU010000034.1, read on the forward strand.
TTATTTTTGATTCATTTTTTGCAGCCATTTTTGAAGTTTGGATGTTTTTGAAGTTCGGGCCTTTTATTTTTAGTATTGAAGTTTGGGCCTTTTGATTTTTACTATTGAAGTTTGGGCCTTTTTAAAATTTTGATGTTCTGGCCTTTTTTATTATTGACGTTCGGGCCTTTTTTTCCGTTGAAGTTCGGGCCTTTTGAAATTTTGAAGTTCGGGCCTTTTAATTTTGATGTTCGGGCCTTTTTTAAGTATGGGCTTTTTAACTATTGAAGTTTGGATCTTTTTTAAGTATGGGCTTTTTGAAGTTTGGATCTTTTTTAGTATGAGATTTTTAAGTATGAGACTTTTTGAAGTTATGGCCTTAATATATTCCTTTACTATTGAAGTTTGGATCTTTTTAAGTATACGTGTTTTTGAAGTTACTATTAAGATTAATGGGTTAATGTCCTGGAAGATGTTTAATAGGGATTTGTTAGAAGGTTGAATTACTAGAAGGTTGGAATGGTTTGGCTTTAGGTATTATGATGGGTCTTATGGGTCTTATGATGAGTCTTATTTATGATGAGTCTTATATTTATGATGTTTGGGCCTTTTCGTATTTTTGATGTTATGGCCTTTTCATTTTTTGAGACTTTTTGAAGTTTGGGCCTTTTTAATTTTTGGTCTTTTTTGATGTTTGGGCCTTTTTAAATTTCGGCCTTTTTAAGTTATTGCCTTTTACTTATTACTTTCTTAATTATAATCTCTGATGTTTCTTTTAATTTCCTTTAGAATATGAATTAGATAATGAATGATTTGTAAGATTTTCTGGATTAATTGGAAGTAGGGATATGTAATGTTAAATAGGAAAATTAATGAGGAAAATTAATGAGGAAAATTAATGAGGAAAATTAAGTAGTGCGGAATTTAAATAGTGAGAAAATAGCGAGAATAATGAGAATTTAGGGAGAAAAAATGGTTAGTGAGAAAAATAGCGAGGAAATAATGAGGGAATAGTGAGAAAAAAAAAGGACATTAGTGAGAAAAAAGATGTAATTACCGAGAAATAGCAAGAAAAAAGATGAGAATAATGAGAAATTAGCGAGAAAAAAGATTGAATTAGCGAAGAATTAGTGCGAAATTAGTGAGAAAAAAGATGAAATGAGTGCGAAATTAGCGAGAAAAAATTAAAATTGGCGAGGAATTAGGGAGAAAAAAGATTGAATTAGTGAGAGTAAAAATGAAATTAGTGAGAAAAAAAATTAAATTAGCGAAGAATTAGTGAGAAAATAGTGAGAAAAAAGATGAAATTAGCGAGAAAAATAGCGGCAAAAAATGAAGATACCGACAAAAAATGAAAATACCGAGATTAGTGAGATATTGATAACTAGGAAAACACGAGAATGATACATAAATAATAACATGCTTTACAAAAATGGACATGCTGTTACAGTTTATATAGTTTATATTGTTTTGCAAGTTTCCGATTCTTTATTAATAATGATATTACTGCTTGTTATATACTATATACTTTATCTTCTTAATAGTTTTAGTTTTCTTGATTTTCGGTTAATTTTAGTTTTAATTTTTAGTTTTAGTTTTCTTTAATTTTTCTTTATATTTACTTTTTTTTACTTTTAATTTTTATTTTTAGTTTTAATTTTTGCAACCATAAATTCAAAATTTGCAGCCAAATTAAAAGTCAATTCATAAAATTACTTATCCTATTAACTATTACTTATTAACTATTACATATTAACTATTTATTAACTATTAACTATCTATTAACTATTAACTATTTATTAACTATTACTTAAATAAAATACCCCTAAAATAAAATACCCCTAAAATTTAAAACCCCCCTAAAATAAAAATACCCCCTAAAAGTAAAATACCCCTAAAATAAAATACCCCTAAAATAAAATACCCCTAAAATAAAATACCCCTTAATACCCCTTAACTACTATTTTTAATTCTACATTTTATAAGTAATATAATTCTCGAATTCACGTGCTCTACGTTACATAAGGATATAGAAAGAGTAGTATTATATTATTTTTCTTATATACCGAAATAGTATAACTTTTAAAAAATCGATATAACATACTAATTAAATTAATTAACGATTTAATTTAGAGTGTTTTATTTTTAGTTATATTTATTAGTTGTATTTTTATTTGTTATATTTTTATATAAGTTGAATTTATTTCCGATTTGGCTGCAAAAAAGAAGAAAAAAAAGAAGAAATAAAGGAAATAAAAAGGAAATAAAAAAGAGAAAAAAAACGTAGAAAAAAAAGGAAATAATAATACTAATACATATATCACATGCTTAACAATATATTTCTTTATACTTTCTACTTTATATTCTTAAGAAATTCTTATAAGTAATATTTGAGAATTATATGTTTCTATATATTACTTAAAAGCGTTTTTTTTAATTTAGGGGTTTTTATTTTATGTTTCCTTTTTAAGGCTCAAGTTCTAAAAATAATTAAAATAATTTTTTGTAATGTTAATAATCTACGATTGAAAATTTGTATAGTTAGGCTTTTTAAGGGGTTTTAATTTAGGGGGTTTAAAATTAGAGGTTTAAAATTAGGGGGTTTTAAATTAAGGGGTTATTTAAAAAAAGTCTTATACTAATATCAAAAGATTTATAGAAATAAAAGTAATAGAAATAATTTCTTCTATTATAAACACGGTTTTCTCTAAATACGAAAAATGTAAAATGAATACTAATGATATTTATCCTATTACTTATTAAATATTATTTACTATTTATTATAGCCTTAAAAAACCCTAAATACCCCTTTATCTATTTATATATTATTTCCTTTGTATTACAAATAATACAGATTATATAAGGTATAGTTAACTTATATAGCTATTACAAGAACTAGTTATAATAGTTATTATAGTTATTATAGTTATGTCTTTTTTTGCAGCCAAATTTGCGACAAAACTTTGCGACAAAACTTTGCGACGAAAATTTGCAACTTCTTAATTATAATAATCCTCTTTTTGTGATATATCTTTTTCTGTAATACTCTATATCATATAGAAATGTCCTAATGTAATAGTATAAACTAATATTTCTGGTTAAAAGACTTTTCGTACAAAGAAATGAAATAATAAATAAATAGAAATAAAATAATAAATAAATAGAAATAATAATACTCCTATTTCACTTTCTGAAATAAAGAGAGTGATTATAAAAAAAACTTTAATAAAATACTAAAACACTTATAAGATACGTATAAACTCAAACTACTCGCTTTGCTCGTAGTTTTCGTACTTTTAGTTTTCACAATTTGCAGCTAAATTAATTCGCTTAAACTTTCCAAAACAAAATTCCTCGCTCGAATTTCCAAAATTCACAAAACATCCAAACTTCAAAAATTCACAAAACTTCCAAACTTCAATACTAAAAATTTATCATATTTAAAACATCCAAACTTCAATACAAAACTCAAAACATCCAAACTGCAATACATAACTCAAAACATCCAAACTTCAATAAATAACACTCACTATACTTAAACATCCAAACTTCAATACATAACATATAAACTTTATCATAAAAATCAAAAACCAAAGAAAACTATCATAAAACTTTATCATAGAAAACTGTCATAGAAAACTTTATCATAAAAAATTTACATGAAAACTTTCTATAAAAACTTTATCGTAGAAATCTATCATAGAAAACTTTATCGTACATAACTTTATAATGAAAAACTTTATATAAAAACTTTATCATAGGAAACTTTATCGTAGAAATCTATCATAAAACTTTATATAAAAACTTTAATATACAAATCGAAAAGGCCCAAACTTTATCATAGAAATAAAAAAGGCCCAAACTTATCATGACCTGAAAAGGCCCAAACTTCACAATAGCTATCATAGAAATCTTCTCCTTAAAAATTGAAAACACCCAAACTTCATAAAAATAGAAAACACACGAGCTTTAAGATAAACATAAAATAAAAAGACCCGAACTTCACAAAATTTCCCATACAAAATTTTACTATAGAAAAAAAAAGGCCCCGAACTTCACAAAATTTCCCATAGAATTAGAAAAGGCCCTAACTTCATCGTATAAATTTTTATCATACAAAATAGAAAGGCCCGAACTTCTCCATACAAAATTTTATGAGAAAATACAAAAGGCCCGAACTTCATCGTATAAATGAAAAAGACCCGAACTTCAACACATAAAGCTTTACCAGAAAAAAACAAGAAAGGCGCGAACTTCAACACAAAAATTTAAAAGGCCCTAACTTCAATATATAAAAAAGGCCCGAACTGCAACACAAAAATTGAAAAGGCCCGAACTGCAACAGAAAAAATGAAAAGGCCCGAACTTCAACACAAAATCTGAAAAGGCCCGAACTTCACCGGAAGGCCCTAACTTCACCGTCTTTTTTTCTCCCCAACTTTTCTAAAAATCACATGCACTATCCGGGGTATAAAAGATCAAAGCAATATTACCAATATTACCAAAACCACCAACCACATCATGAGCCTCATACAAACTCTAAGTTCCGACCTCGACCTCCTTACCACCTCCCTTCCTTATCTCGTCCATAATCTTTCCGATTTCATCACTTTTGACTGCAAATTCGTCTTTGCTTTGGCAACTATCACGTTTAATCCTGTGTTCTGGAACATTGTGGCTAGAAATGAGTATAAACGTCGTTCCTTGACGAAAATCACGGGATCCGCTCGTTCCGGATGCTACCTTCTTGCTGTAACCATTTTCTGCCTTGGAATCTATAGAGACCACGTATACTTTGACTCTTTAAAATCCCAGGAAACTTTTGAGCCAATTTTCCAATCTTTGCTTGTGAAAATAGCCGCGGTGTCGAGTTTCCTATTTGGGAATTTACTCGTGATGACGTCAATGTACAAATTGGGGGTTACGGGCACTTATTTAGGCGATTATTTTGGAATCTTGATGGAAAAAAGAGTCACGGGGTTTCCCTTTAATGTAAATGATAACCCAATGTATAATGGGTCTACGTTGTGTTTTTTGGGTACGGCGCTTTGGTATGGAAAACCAGCGGGAGTTTTGGTTACTTTGTATGTTTTTGTGATGTATAAGATTGCTTTGGTGTTTGAGGAGCCGTTTACAGGGAGTATTTATGAGGAAAAGGAAAAGAAATCCTTATAAACCGAAGGTTTATAAGGTTTTCTAATCGAACGTTTTTTATCCGAACTTTTTAGGTTTAAATTATTCTATTTTTTATTAGTTTTATTAGATCTTTTTTGCAGCTAAATTTGAAGTTTGGGTGTTTTTTGAAGATTGGATGTTTTGATTTTAGTACTGAAGTTTGGATGTTTTAGTTTTAGTATTGAAGTTTGGATGTTTTAATTTTAGTATTGAAGTTTGGATGTTTTTAATTTTGCATTCCGGGCCTTTTTTAGTATTGAAGTTTGGATGTTTTCACTTTTTGAAGTTTGGATCTTTTTAAATTTGCACTTTGGATCTTTTGACTTTTTGAAGTTTGGATGTTTTTTAATTTTTTTGCAGGCATTTTGAAGTTTGGATGTTTTATTAACTATTGAAGTTTGGATGTTTTGCACTTTGGATCTTTTTTGAAAATTTTGAGATTTTTTTGAAGTTTGGATCTTTTGAAAATTGTTTTGATCTTTTTTATTTAGTTTAATTTTCTTTTAAATGAATTTTTTTAAATGAATTTTTTTTAATGAATTTTTTTTAAATGAATTTTCTTTTATTTTCTTTGTAATTTCAAAAGATTAAAATAATATTATGAGTTTATATGGAAAACAAAAGTGAAATTAAGGAGTTTATATGAGTAAAAATACTATAAGTACTAAAAGTACTAAAAATGATATAAATACTATAAATGAAATATTTCTTATAAATTGCTTATATTTTTTTCAATTCATACTTTTTATAAAAAATACTTTTATTGATTTAAAAGAAATACTTCTTAGGAATTTATATATGGATATCTATACCTTTTTAGAATAGAGAGAATTTAGAAGAATAATATATATAAGACATAATAAGTATAATTAATTTGAATATAAAACTAAAAGGGAAAATTTGATAATTTGAATTTGTAAATTTGTAAATTTGAATTTTGGTTGCAAATTTTTCTGTCAAATTTTTCTGTCAAATTTGAAATTTTTTTTGACATTTTTTTTTGACATTTTTGACATTTTTTATTTCTGATTTTTTTCTTAAAATGTGAAATCTTGCATAATTAGATAATTTACTTTCTATATAAAAGGTATAAGGAATAAAAGTTATTGGTTTAGTTAAATATAATGTTTAGTACTTAAAGTATATTCAAAGAATTCATCAAGTTATCTAATAGAAATATAACTAATACACATAGTTATTCTCTTAGTATTTCAGCAAATATATATAAACTAATATAAAACCAGACATATACATGTTTATAGGTTTATGAATAAAAATGTAATTTACCTTAAATAAAAAAACACCTTTTTTGAAATAACCCCTAAATTAATAACCCCTAAATAAATAACCCCTAAATTGAAAAACCCCTAAATTGAAAAACCCCTAAATTGAAAAACCCCTTTTTTGAAAACCCCCTTTTTTAAGAAAACCCTTTTTACGTTAAAATATAAACTAATATAAACTAAGAAAATGCAAAGAAAATAATATGAGATTACTTCATATAATTAACATATTTACTTAATATACTTAATATACTTAATATACTTAATATATTTAAAATACTTTATATACTTTATATACTTAACATACTTAAAATACTTTATATAATTAACTCGCTTTTAGTTAAATGTCATTTACAAGTAATTAAGGGGTATAAGGAATAAATACGGGTAAATACGTTTATACGTTTATTTATAATTATAACATTTATAAGACTTTAAATGGCTGCAAAAAATGAGAAATATAAATTAAATTATACTAGTTGTATACTTGGTATACATTTTCCCTAAAAACATCAGATATTGAAAAAGTATAAACTTAAAATTAATACCAACATTCTAATAAGTTTCGGCCTTATAATATACTTTAAATATATTTATACCTTTTAATTTAAATGAAGTATATATTTTTTTCAAAATTAAAGTGATAAGGAAATTTAAATGATTTAAATTAATTTGAGTGGAATAATTTAACTTGAGTTTTGTATTTTTCTGAACTTTCTGAATTATAAAAATTTTGTAAATTTAAATTTTGTTAAAAACTCGATTTTTGATTTAAACAATTTTGATTTAAACAATTTTGTTTATTTAAATTCTGTTTAAAATTATAATATATACTTGTATACCTTTTAAAGTGGAAAGAAAATATTCGAGGTTAAAGTCGAATTTACGGCTTTATATACTTTATATTTATATACTTTATATCTGAATGGTTTATATGGTTTAAATCTGTTAGTTTATATTTATATACTTTATATACTTTTTTTATAGTTAGTTTATATACTTTTAAACTGAAGGCTTTTAAGGTACTTTTTGTATTTTTGTATTTATATTTTTATCTATATTTATTTAAGTACTTTTTTTTTTCATGGTGCATTTTTTGCAGCATTTTTCGCAGCCAAAATAAAATTTGATTTATTTGATTTATTTGATTTATTTGAGTTATTTTGAGTTATATGAGTTATTTTGAGTTATTTGATTTTTAGAAAGATCTTTAATTTTTAAGATCTTTGTCTTTTTTTTAGAGTTTTAGATAAAAAGTGTTTAATTTTTGATAAAAAGGTCTTTTTACATTCTATCTTTAATGATTTTTAACATATATAATACTCTTCAGTTCAAAAGTATATTAGTGTTAAATGAAAATGAAAAAAAAAATGAAAAGAAAATAACTGAAAAAAAAAATGAAAAGAAAAAATGAAGAAAAAAAATGAAAATCTATAAAAATGAAAATCTATAAAAATGAAAATCTATAAAAATCAAAAAAAAGAAAAATCTTTTGTATACTTTATATTTGTATGGTTTATTTATTCTATTTATTCTATTTATTCTATTTATTCTATTTATTCTATTTATTCTATTTATTCTATTTATTCTATTTATTCTATTTATTCTATTTATTCTTACCATATTATCTTCTATTTTTGTAAAATTAATTGCAAATTAAAAAATTCGAATTGCTGCAAAAAAATGAAAAATGAAAAATGAAAAATGAAAAATGAAAGTTCCACGTCGTTTTTACTTTTATAATACTTAAATATCATTGAGTTAAAAATGGAATAAAAATTAATATTTAAGTAAACTATTAATATACGTTATATAGTAAATCATAAACTAACAATAATACAAGAGTTGTATTAGGAATTTTCCATTACTCTTTTTAAGTAAATGTAAAGTGTATGATATTTATTAAGTATGATATTTATTAAGTATATAATATTTATTAAGTATATGATTTTTTTTGAGTATACGATTTTCTTTTTTTTTGCAGCAATTTTGCGAAATTTGAAATATTTTCATTAATTAAACTTAAATATTAAGTAATGAAAATACCACTAATTTTATACTGAATATACATCTTAAGTATACCGACGAATATTATTTAGATTTTCCCTTGCAATTAATTTTTCTTTGTCAATTTATTATCTATCATATTTCTGTTTATTCATGAATAGACACATCTCATTTTTAAGGAAATTGAAATAGTCAGAAATAGTGAGAATTTAGCGAGAATTTAGTGAGAAAAATAGTGAGAATTTAACGAGAATTTAGCGAGAATTTAAAATCAGTGAAAAATTAGCGAGAATTTAGTGAGAATTTAGTGAGAATTTAGTGAGAATTTAGCGAGAATTTAAAATCAGTGAAAAATTAGCGAGAATTAACTGAAAATTAGCGAGAAATAGCGAGAAATAGCGACAATTTAGTGACAATTTAGTACCAAAGTACATTTAACTAGAACAAAAAAAAGAAGATTCTCTCTAATCATTTATACTAATGATACTAGTGAATTATATATACCGATTAACATCCATTGTTATAGAACAAAATATATTTGAACATATAAATCTTTTCTTACTAAGAGAAAAGGTATACCTCTTTAATAATTATATAATACTACTTTTGGTATTTTTATATTATGTATTATGATAAGTATGAATATTATAAGTTACACAAAGTCGAATTACAAAAGGTTGCAAAATTATAAAAAGTAAATTCATTCTAAATTATAATTATACTTAAATAATTATACTTAAATATATAATTATACCAGAATATTTTAATAATCTATGAATGGATTTAGAATATGAGGATGAAATTATAAAGATTTATTTAATAACTGTAAATTTCGTAATTCTCATTTTTTCATTTTTTCGTGATTTTTTTGATTTCATTTTTTCGTGATTTTGATTTTGATTTTTTCGTGATTTTTATTTTTTTATTTTTTGATTTTTTCGTGATTTTCACTTTTTCGTGATTTCATTTTTTCGTAATTTCACTTTTTATTACTTTCATTTTTTCGTGATTTCACTTTTTGATATTTTCACTTTTTGATTTTTTCGTAATTTCACTTTTTGATTTTTTCATTACTTTCACTTTTTCACTTTTTCATTACTTTCATTTTTCACTTTTATTTATATTGTTGTTTTTCAAATTCTCTATCTAATAAACTTAAAGTAATACACGATAAAAGGAGTGTTTTCTATCTTTGTATTAAATACAATAATATACTTAAGATAATACAAAGATAATACAAAGATAATACAAAGATAATACATAAGATAATAAATAAGATAATACACTTATAATACACTTATAGATAATACATAAGATCTATAATATAAGATAATACTTATGATCTATAATATACTTGATAATTCATGGAATTTTTATAGAAGGATCTAGAAATCCGATTTTTTAAAAAGGTCATGCATTTTCATCACGTGATGTTTTTTGCGTATATTTTTTTTTGCAGTCAATTGAATTTACTTTTCTTATAATTGAATAAAGTTCTTATAATAAAGTTCTTATAATAAAGTTCTTATAATAAAGTTCTTATAATTGAATAATTTGAATAATTTGAATAAAGTTTGGATTCTTTTTTTGGATTCTTTTTTTGGATTCTTTTTTTGGATTACAGATAGTTTTAATTTTATATTAAGAATAAAAAAAATGTGATAAATCTGATATGATAGATATTTTGTATATGATAGATATTTAAATATATTCACAAATAAACAAAGTAATAATAAAAGTATCAGAGTGAAAGCAAAATCATTTCGTGTCTCTAAATACGATTCATGTTCATCATTCGATGGAATTAGGGAGGAAAATGGAAATAAAGAAGAATAAATAAATAAAGAAATAATAATTAAGAATAAATAAATGATAAATAAATTAGAAGAAATAATGAAAAAAGAATAAATAAATGATAAGAAGAAAAAAGAAGAAAAAAGAATGAAGAAATATTTAAGAAATAAAGAAATGATAAGTAATAAGAAGAATAAAGAAGAATAAAGAAATAAAGAAAAAAGAAGAATGAAGAATAAATGATAAATAATAATAATTAAGAACAATCTTGTAGTAAAATTTCAGAATTCATTACTATAAATAATAAATACGTACCTTTTAATATATACCGAAAATTTAAATATACCTTTTAAAAAATACATATAAACACATAACCTTATACCTTTTAATTTAAATATATACTTATACACCTTCTAATTTAAAATACATATAAAATATACATTTCCCGTTTATACTCTTCTCAATACTTTTAACTTTTCTATACTTTTCATAAAACTTTTATTTACTTTTATTTACTTTTCTTTACTTTTCATTTAACTTTTATATACTTACATAGTAAAACAACCGAACTTTAAATAAAACATCCTAAAATCAGAAAAAAGGCCCAAACATCAAATACGGAAAACATTCTAAAATCAGAAAAACATCCAAACATCGAATGGAAAAAAGATCCAAACTTCAGAAAAAACATCCAAACTTCAACTTAAAAGGCCCAAACATCAAATAAAAACATCCAAACTTCAGATATCAAATGTGTCAAAAACGTGTCAAATTTCAGGAATAAACCGTGAAACAAAAAACCCCGAAAAACGAAAATACTCGCGAAGCGAGTATTTAGCGTTTAAATGAGTAAAATATTCACTAAATACTCGCGTAGCGAGTATTTTACGTCGTTTTAAGAAAATCCAAATTTCAAAAAACATCCAAACATCAAATACCAAAAACATCCAAACTTCAAAAAATACGTCAAAAATACGTCAAATGTGTCAAAAATACGTCAAATTCAAAACATCCTAAAATCAACTGAAAAATCTGTCAAACCTGCGTCACATGTGTCAAAATGTGTCACAAATGTGTCAAAAATTTGACACATTTTAGGGGTATACCGAGAAAATGTACAAAAAAAAATCACGTAAAAAACGCAAAACTCGCTTCGCTCGATGAAAAAACGCAAAACGGGACGCTCTTAACTCAAATTACAGACTCGCTTCGCGAATATACACTCGCTCCCCGTGATATTTATACCTTCTAATTCAAATATAATATATATTTAGATTTAAACTTATACCTTTTAATTTAAAATACATATAATACATAAACATATAACGTATACTCCTCTCACATTTAACTTATACTTTTCAATTAACTTTTATATATATTTCTTAATACTTTTCTTAATAATTTTCTTAATACTTTTCTTAATACTTTATTTAACTTTTATACAGATACATAGTAAACATTCTAAAAAACAAAACATCCAAAGTTCAGAAAAAAGATCCAAACATCGAATGGAGAAAAGATCCAAACTTCAGAAAAAGGCCCAAACATCAAATAAAAACATCCAAACATCAACTGAAAAAAACATCCAAACATCAAAATGTGTCAAAAAATACGTCAAATGTGTCAAATGTGTCAAACTCAAAAGATCCAAACTTCAGGTGAAAAATGTGTCAAACCTGCGTCAAATGTGTCAAAAATATGTCAAAAATGTGTCAAAATTCTAAAGGTATACCGAGAAAATGTACAAAAAAAAATCACGTAAAAAACGCAAAACTCGCTTCGCTCGATGAAAAAACGCAAAACGGGACGCTCTTAATTACACGTCGGACTCGCTTCGCGAATATACACGCTTCGCGTAATATTTATACCTTTTAATTTAAATATATATTTAGATTTAAATACATACCTTTTAATAAAATAAATATAATACATAAACACATAACGTATACTCCTCTCACATTTAACTTATACTTTTCATAAAACTTTTATATATATTTCTTAAAACTTTTCTTAATAATTTTCTTAATACTTTAACTTTTATACAGATACATAGTAAAAAAACATTCTAAAAAAACAAAACATCCAAACTTCAGAAAAAAGATCCAAACATCGAAAAGAAAAAAGATCCAAACTTCAGAAAGAAACATCCAAACATCGAATGGAGAAAACATCCAAACTTCAATTTAAAACATCCAAACATCAAATAAAAAGGCCCAAACTTCAGATATGAAATGTGTCAAAAACGTGTCAAATTTCAGGAATAAACCGTAAAACGAAAACCCAAAAAAAGGTCAAATACTCGCGAAGCGAGTATTTAGCGTTAAAATGAGTAAAATATTCTCTAAATACTCGCGTAGCGAGTATTTTACGTCGTTTTAAGAAAATCCAAACTTCAGCAAAACATCCAAACATCACATCCAAAAAACATCCAAACATCAAATATGTCAAAAAATACGTCAAATGTGTCAAATGTGTCAAACTCAAAACATCCTAAAATCAACTGAAAAATGTGTCAAAAATGTGTCAAACCTGCGTCAAATGTGTCAAAAATGTGTCAAATTTTTGACACATTTTAGGGGTATACCGAGAAAATCAAAAAAAAAATGAGTATAAAAAACGCAAAACTCGCTTCGCTCGATGAAAAATAAGCAAAACGGGACGCTCTTAACTCAAATTACAGACTCGCTTCGCGAATATACACGCTTCGCGTGTATATTCGCTCGTTTCGGCTTCGCCGAAACACGCTCGTTGTTAAATCATTGAAACTCAAACACCATACTCCCCCTCCCCCTCTCCCCCCTCAACCTCAAAACCTGAAACCTTTCCAGACTTTCATGATAATAAAACCCATTCACTTCCCCTTTTTTCATATTTAAAAGTATATAATAAAACCCCTCAAAAGACGCTCCATGTATTTCCTTTACTCTTGAGTCTGGTAATAAAAACTCTTCTTTCCATCTCATGAACAAAAAGTCCGTAAACTCTTTTCCGTTTTTTATATCTATTAATTTTTTTATTAACTCTTTTTCCGATAAGTCCGAGTTTATTAATTTTCTCCAATGTTGTAAATCGTTTTCCGGGTAAGATCCCCATTTTTCCGTATAAAACGAGAATTTTCCGAGCGGATTATTGATGATTTCTCCGGAAAAACTCGTTGTCATTTTCGGCAAATTTATCGAAAGTCCGGAAATCGTGAGAAACCCCGAAATTAGAGAATTTACAAGATCTACGGTTTTAAATTCAACGGAGATTTCGTAAGAATCTTTTCCGGATTCTTGGATTCCCCGGAATTTCGAGTTTGGCTGGAGAAACGGGTTTAGGGAAATTTGCGCGGGGTTGGGTTTGTGGGGCATGTTAGTTTTGGTTTATGTTTTTAGTTTTTAGTTTTTAGTTTTTGGTTTTTGGTTTTTTTATGTTCTTGAGTTTTTTTGAGTTTTATGTTTTTTTATGTTTTTTAGTTTTTTAGTTTTATGTTTTTTTATGTTTTTTAGTTCTTTTATAGGAAAGTTTTAAGACTTTAGTTTTAATTTTTAGTCTTTATAGTAATTTTTAATACTAGTAGTTCTTTAGTTTTAATTAACGTTTTTATAGTACTTTAGTTTTAATGTTAAGCTTATAGTTTTTTTAGTACTTTATAGTTTTTATAGTTAATCTTTAAATAAAGTACTTTAGTCTTTAGTTTTACTAGTTCTTTATAATTAAGCTTTAATACCGTTATAGTATTTGTTAAGTTTTAACTGGTAGTTTTTTTAATAGTTCTTTTTAGTTCTTTATAATACTAGTAGGACTTAATAGTAATGTTTTAAGTTTTAATACTGCTAGTTATTTTAAGTTTAAAATAGTTTTAATAGTAACGTTTTTATAGTAATTTTTAATAGTAACGTTTTTTTACTAGTAATTTTTTTAGTAGGAAAGCTTTAAGTAGTTAAGTTTTAATTAAGCTTAAATAGACCGAAAGTATTTTAATAGTTTTTTTAATACTAGTAGTTTAGTAGGTTAAATATCGTTATAGTACTTTAGTTTTAACTGGTATAGTTTTAATACTAGTGGTTTTTTAATAGTTTTTTAATACTAGTAGTTTTAAAAGTAACGTTTTTTATACTGGTATAGTTTTTTTAATAGTATGTTAAGTTTTATAGTTAACGTTTTTTCACTAGTAGTACTTTAATTCTTTTAAGCTTAAAACTGGTACTTTATAGTTTTATAGTTCTTTTAATATGTTTAGTACTGTAGTTATTTTAAGTTTTAATACTAGTACTTTAGTTTTAATACTAGTACTTTATGGTTGTTTTATAGGAAAGTTTTATAGTTCTTAAGCTTAATAGTATGTTTTAAGTTACTAGTAGTACTTTATAGTTCTTTTAATATACTAGTATTTTTATAGTTAAGCTTAAATACCGTTATAGTAGTATTTTATAATTAAGCTTAAATACTAGAATAATAGGAAAGCTTAAAAAACTGGTATAGTTCTTTTAAGCTTAAAACTGGTATAGTAATTTTAAGTTTTAATAGTTAAGTTTTAATTAACGTTTTAAAACTGGTACTTTTTAAAAATGGAAACTTTAAGTAGTTAAGTTTTAATATAGTAGTTAATAGTTTTAAAACCGTTATAGTAATTTTAATACTTTAGTTCTTAGGAAAGCTTTAAGTTTTAATATACTATTTTATAGTATGTTAACTTTAAACGTTTAGTTCTTTTAAGTTTAATAGTTTGTAATATACCGAAAGTATTTAATTTTAAAACTGGTATAGTAGTTAAGTTTTAAGTGTTAATAGTTAACTTAAAGATATAGTGGTTCTTTTAGCTTAAATACGGATAGGCGTTTTAAACTGGTATATTATTTTTAGTCTTTTAAGCTTTAAATAGTTTAAGTTTGATACGGGTATAATAGTTAAGCTCTTAAAGATATAGTTAACGTAAAACTGGTATAGTTAAGCTTAAATACGAAAGTTTTATAGTAACGTTTTAAAAGAATAATAAAGCTTTAACGGTATACTAGTTTTATAATAGTTACTTTAAAGATATTTTAATAGTAACGTTGTTAACGTTATAGTTTTTAAGGAAAGCTTGTGTTTATACGTTTTTTAGGAAAATAGTACGTAACGCTATTATAGTTATGTTTTAACGTTAATGGTTATTAGTTAACGTTATAATAATTATCTTAGTTATTAAGACGTAATAGTATACTAGTTATAGTATCTTAAGTATACGTTATGTTAATAGTTATGTTATACGTATTATAGTAGTATTAGGTATTATACTATAATAGTTTAGGTATAACGTTGATAATGAAAGTTCTTTTGATGTGATTATACTAGTTAACTTTTTTAATAGTTAACTTTTGATAGTTTTCTTTTAATTTAGTAAATCCGATTACGTGATTTGGATTTTGGATTTAATAAATGATTTGAATTAATTTGATTTAAGTAATTTGATTTAACGATTTTAATTTAATTTAAGTATCAATTTTCACGTTTTTAACGATTTTAACGATTTTAACGTAATTTAAGGAATTTGAATTTAAGTGATTTAATTTATCTTGATTTAATTTAAGTATCAAGTTTTTAAGTATCAAGATCTTAACGTGATTTAACGTAATTTGATTTAAGGAATTAACGTAATTTGAATTTAATTGATTTAACGTGAATAAAGATCTTTGAATTTCGATGAAAATATCGTTATTTAGGAATTAACGTTATTTGAATTAACGATATTTAAGGAATTAACGAATTAACGATTTGAGGATTAACGATTTAAGAATTAACGATTTAAGAATTAACGTTAATGAATTTATATCGATTATCTTTGGATTAAAATTTAGGAATAACGAATGATTTTCTGATTAAAGTTCTTATAAGTGACTTATCTTATAAATGTTTCTTCTTAATGTTTCTAATTAAAGACTTGTTAATGAATTGTTATGAATTGTTATGAGTTGACTTATGATATATCACTTATTATGATTTCTCTTCTGATATATCACTTATTAATGAGTTGGAGTTAAGTTCTTAATGAGTAGATGATCTCTATAACACTAGATCACTTGATCTTCTAATAGTTCTCTTATATCTTGTAAATAGTTTTAGTTTTAGTTTTAGTTTTCGTTTTCTTATCAAATTCAAATCATTTCGTTTTGATGAGCAAAAGAAATTTCCTGAAACAGAAAAGAAAAGAGGAAATGAAAGAAGTAAAGGAATAGAAGATAGTAGTTAGATAGTAGTTAGATAGTTATAGTAGTTCTATAGTAGTTATATAGTAGTTAATTATTAGTATTGTATCTACTTGTTAGTTTTATTTATTTTGTGATGGGTCAAAATAATTATAAGAACGATAAGAGAAGAAGGAGATAAGACGATAAGAAGATAAGAAGAACGATAAGAGAACTATAAGAGAATTAGTATAACTACACGATTCACAGTTCATGGAAAACATAGAACGATTGGTGGTTTTATAATACATAGCAATCATAATTGGATTTTAGATTTTGTCCATTTTGAATTTTGATTGTCGTGTTTTAGAAATTGTCGTATTTTTGTCATAATGGCTATTTTGAAGATAAGTCGTGGTTTCTTAGTATTCTTAGTATTTTTAGTATTCTTGATTGTTTGAAGTATTCTTGATTATTTGTATTTGTAGTATTTGTATTAGTAGTATTTGTATTTGTTGTATTTATATTTGTTGTATTCTTATTTATTGTATTCTTATTTCTAAGTTATCTTAAAAAGAATGACCAGAAAAAAAGAGTGACCAAATGAGCAAATGACAGAAATAGCGAGAAAAAATTACATTAGAAAAAAATGAGAATAGGGAGACATGTAGGACCAGAAATAGTGAGAAAAGTGAGAATATATAGAATTAGCGAGAAGAAAATGGGAATAGCCAGAAATTAGCGAGAAAAAATGTGAGAAATGTGAGAAAAAAAGTGAGAAATGTATGAGAAAAGTGAGAATATATAGAATAGCGAGAAAAAATGAGACAGAAATTAGTGAGAATAGCGAGAAAAAAAGAGAAATAGTGAGAATAGCGAGAAAAGATGTGAGAAAAAAAGCGAGAAAAGTGAGAAATGTATGAGAAATATATGAGAATTAATGAGAATAGGGAGAAAAAATGAGACTGAAATTAGTGAGAAATAGAGATAATAGGGAGAAAAAAAGTGAGAAATATATGAGAATAGCGAAAAATATATGAGAAATACATGAGAAATACATGAGAATAGCAAGAATAGCGAGAAAAAATGTGACAGAAATTAGAAAGAGAAAAGGCCCGAACTGCAATAGTATGAAAAGGCCCGAACTGCAATAGTATAAAAAGGCCCGAACTGCAACAATATGAAAATGAGAAACAGCAAGAAACATGAGAGCAAGAAACAGCAAGAAACATAAGAGCAAGAAAAAGAGAAATAGCGAGAAAAAGAGAAAATGAGAAATACGTGTATCCAGAAATATATGAATTGGTGAGAATAGCGAAAATGAAATAGCGAAATAGCGAGAAAAAGAGAAATAGATAGCGAGAAAAAATATGACAGAAATATGAGAAACACATGAGAATAGCGAGAAGAACGAAAATAGGGAGAAAAAAAGTGACTGAATAGCGAGAATAGCGAGAAAAACTGTGAGAAACAAATGTGAATTAGGGAGGATAGGCAGAAAAATGAGAAGGAGAAAAAAGAGAAATAGTGAGAACACATGAAAATCGCGATAATAGGCAGAAAAAATGAGAATAGGGAGAAAAAATGAAACGAGAAAACATGAAAATAGCGAAAAGAGCGAAAATAGGGAGAAAAAGTACACCAGAAATAGTGAGAATAGCGAGAAACACATGAAAAAATGAGACTGAATAGCGAGGAATACACGAGAACACTCTCACACAACTACAAAAATAGGGAGAAAAAAGCATTACCGAAATTAGCGAGACACGTAGAATAGCGAGAAATTAGCGAGACACGTAAAATGATAGCGAGAAAATGGAATGTACACATAATACATAACACATCATGACCGACCTCTTGGACTTGGACTTGAATCCAGAACTATACGAACAAGAAGAACAACACACACTTACCCTTCCGTTTGATCAAAACCGTACGCTTCATCTTTCGAAATTCGAAACTTGTGACGTCATTTCGAGTTCCCAGGAAAACAAACTCATCAACTTCGTGGACCAACAACTTCTTCAAATCCAGCGCAAATTCATCAAACAACAGGCCGCTGAGTCCTCTATATACCCGCTTACGCTTCTTCTCAACGATCTTACTAAAATCATCAACTTACTCTGGTTAACTGTAGAGAAACACGCCTCTTTTGGCCAATCAGATTACTTGATTCGGATTCTAAGCGATTTAGAGGAATACTTGATGCATTATGAAATAGAAATAGCAGAATTGACAAAGTTTTTCTCTTTTTTTGCGGATTTCGACGTGAAATTGGTCATTTTATTTGACGGCTATATGACTCGTCAGAAAATTGTCAAACTAAATCAAACTCAAATTGTAAGATTAACGGGAATAATCACGAGATTAAGAATCATTATAGTTTCCGGTTTCGAGGGAATTAGAGGGAAGTTGGTGAATTCGGGGGAAACGGGGTTGGTGGATTTATTGGATGTGGAGTGTGGGAAGTTGTTTGGGGGGATAACCGAGAAAACCGAACAAACCGAAGGTTTGTGAGGTTGTTTTGACCAATTTGGCTCATTTGGCTCATTTCCTGTTTATTAGACTCTTTATTGTAGTTAGGGTGTTTTCTGGTTATTATTGCACTTTGGATGTTTTGTAATTATTGCATTTTGGATGTTTTCTGGTTATTATTGTAGTTTGGATGTTTTAGTGTTGTATTGCATTTTGGGTCTTTTCTGGTTATTGCAGTTTGGGTCTTTTTCTCTTAACTATTGCACTTTGGATGTTTTCCTCTTTATTATTGATGTTTGGATGTTTTCACTTAACTATTGCACTTTGGATGTTTTAATTTTGCATTTTGGGAATTTTTCTCTTAAATATTGCACTTTGGATGTTTTAGTATACTATTGCAGTTTGGATGTTTTAATTTTACTTTTCCACTTTTGATTTGCTTGATTTTGAAACTTTTTCAAATTTGAGGTTTGGTTATGATTTTAGTTATGAGGTTTTTGAAAAAAAAAAATGTAATTTGTGAAGTTTTTCAAGAATTATTTTCATGATATTAATGAAGAGTATAAAGTTTAATTAATATGTATAATAACGAAGTTTTTTAGTTTTCAACTTTTCATCTTCACAAAATATCAAATAAATGAATGAGGAATAAAAGAATATAAAGAATAAAAGAATATAAAGAATATAAAGAATATAAGAATATAAGGAATATAAGGAATATAATAAATCCTCGCTTGTATTTAAACTTTCCTTATTCAATTCTACCATTTAAGTTTATTTGTTTTTTTCACTTTTATTTCCATGAAATAAATTTTGGGTGCAAAATTTCGTTTCTCATTTTCATTTTCTTTTTCTTTTTTGCAGCCACTGAAAATAAAAATTAAGCGAAGGAATTAAGTGATTAACTTATATTTTAATGAGGAGGGATATCCATAAGAAAGTAATATATTACTTTTATATATTTACTTTTATAGAATTTACTTTTATATATTTACTTTTATTTATTTCTACTTCTATATATTTACTTTTATAGAATTTACTTTTATATAACTGTACTTTCTATAAATCACAATCTATTACTATATGTTAGTCCATAAATAAAAGTCGAAATTATCAACTAATTCAAAGGTTAATCATCTTTTTATTACGAAGTTTATTATTCATTTATTCAAAATATACTATTCATGTGCTATTTATTTAAAACAAGCGGAACCATAAAAACTTCAAAAGATTACGAGTCAAAAAACCTCCGATTACGAGTCAAAAAATCACGAGTCAAACAGATTACGAGTCAAAAGATTACGAGTCAAGACGGTTAAGAGTCAAAAAAACTTCCGATTACGAGTCAAAAGGTTAAGAGTCAACAGATTACGAGTCAACCAGATTACGAGTCAAAAAATCACAAGTCAAAAGATTACGAGTCAAAAGGTTACGAGTCAATTTCTTTCCGATTACGAGTCATTTTTTCCGATTACGAGTCAATCACGAGTCACCTGAATATCAAAAAAAATGAACGTGCGGAAAATTGAAAATTTCACTTAGTAAATTCCACCAATTAATACCCCATAAAAACATGCTTTGGTGGCCATTTAAAACAAGCGAAACGGAAGAACTCACTAAAGAGCTTCCGGAGAATCTCCGGGACTTCTTTTCGGCGCAAACGCCGGAGCAAAAATCGGTTTTCGACGAGACTCCGGAACAGAAACGAGTGAATCAAATTCTCCAGAAAAACGCCAATAATGAGTATAATTATGAATTTGAGAGGTATAAACAAACAGAAAAAGCCAAAAAAGTCACGGCTATCAACTGTTCGGAGCTCTACGAATTGGCATCTCAATGTTTCCGGGCCAGTTCCATCTCCATCACGCCTAATTTATGTAAGGAAGAGCTCGCTAGAGCCTCGGGATGCGTGGAAATCCAAACGGATGCGTTGAAAAGTTTATACTACGATGATTGCGTAAGCACGGAGCACTGTGATAAAATCAGATACATCGTAGATAAAATTTTTGTGGAGAATTACGGTCAATTTGGAGAGAATATGGGCACGGAAGAGGCGGAGAAAAAGTTCAAAAAGGATCTTGGTTCGGTTTTTTATAGAGTATGGAAGTGAGTGTAAATAGTAATGAAGTTATATGAATAAGTTGGTGTATGAAAGATCCAAAGTGAAAAAGATCAAAAGTGGAAAACATCCAAAGTGCAATAGTAAAAATCATTAGTGTAATAGAAAACATCCAAAGTGCAATAGTTAAGAAACATCCTAACATCAACAGTAAGAGTGAAATGAAGATAAATAGCGAGAAAAAAGAGGGAGAAAATATGGAGAGAAGCGAGAAAATAGCGAGAAATAGCGAAAAAAACAGAGAATAGTGAGAAAAAACAGAGAATAGAGAGAAAAAAGAGGGAGAAATAGTGAGAAAATAGCGAGAAAAATAGTGAGAGAAAAAATTGAGAATAGTGAGAAAAGCAGAGAAAATGGAGAGCAAGAAAAATTAGGGAGAATATTGAGAAATTAGGGAGTAAGAAAAATTAAGG
This sequence comes from Aciculoconidium aculeatum, assembly GCA_030579395.1. NCBI lineage: Eukaryota > Fungi > Ascomycota > Pichiomycetes > Serinales > Debaryomycetaceae > Aciculoconidium > Aciculoconidium aculeatum. The sequence goes on from JAKTQU010000034.1 coordinate 94,287, forward strand.
AGTAAGAAAAATTAAGGAATAAGAAAAATTAAGGAGTAAGAAAAATGAGGGAGAAAAAAATAGAATGAGAAAATAGAGAATAGAGAATAGGGAAAATTAGAGACACTTTTTATATTTCTTAGTGAGAATAATACACCTATAAATACAACTAAAGTGAGATTATAACAGTAGTACTCTTCTTAAAATAATACTACTCTCTATATAATACTATTCTCTTTATAAATGATTACACTATATAAATGATCACTCTATATAATACTACTCTCTATATAATACTACTCTCTATTTTTTAATACTACTCTCTATTTTTTAATACTACTCTCTATATAAATGATTACTCTCTTAATATATAAATAGTACTACTCTCTATTTTTTTACTCTCTATTTTTTTACTCTCTATAATAAACTGGTGTAAATTTCCTACGCGTTCCGGTTTTGTCTTTTTTATTCCGACTTTTGTCGTGTCGCGGTTTTGAGACGCGACTTAATTATGTTAACTTGCTATTAGTGTTCATATCATAAGCAATACATCATAATATATCATAATATATCATAATATATCATAAGGAATACAAGGAATACAAGGAATATTATCCAGTACATTTCATATAAGAATACATAATATAAGAATACATATCAGATTCATATACTTTCATTTAATACGTATCATATTCAAATTATCCGATTTGAATTAAAAATGAATAAAAAGTCAAACGATTTTACGAATCAAGAGAATCAAAAGAATCAAGAAAATCAGAAGAATCACCATAATCAAGAAAATCAACCCATTATTAAACAAAATACATTGAATCTCTCAGTTCTGGAAATGAATATAAATAAAGAAAATATAAATAAAGAGAATATAAATAAAGAGAATCCACTGAATCCACTGAATACAAATCCACTGAATACAAATCAAATTCCTTCCATAAATAAAATTATACCCCTAAAAACTTCAAATCTTTTAAAACTGAAAGAAATTGAAAATCAAAATCAAAAAGAAAATGAAAACATCCAAACTTCAATAGAGAAAAAGGCCAAAACTTCAATAGAGAAAAACATCCAAAGTGCAATAGATAAAAACATCCAAACATCAAAAAAGGCCCAAACATCAGAAAACATCCAAACTTCAATTCCAGAAAACATCCAAACATCAAATAATCAAAACATCCAAACTTCAGAAAACATCCAAACACCAATAAACACCAAATCACTAATAAACAACAAAACCCCTAAACAAGAACCTCCTGAAAATTCAAAAAAATCAAGTATTAGTCCCGAAAACTCGAAATCCGATTCGCTTCTTCATGAGCCAATTTTAAAGAAAAGTGAAAAAACTGAAACCTCAGAAAACTTAAAAACTGAAAACTCAGAAAACTCAAAATCTGAAACCTCAAAATCTGAAACCTCTGAAAATTTAAAATCTGAAACCTCGAAATCTGAAACCTCTGAAAATTTAAAATCTGAAACCTCGAAATCTGAAAACTCTGAAACCTCAAAAATTGAAACCTCAAAATCTGAAACCTCTGAAAACTTAAAATCTGAAACCTCAAAATCTGAAATCTCAAACTTACAACTTTTTCCATTTGGGTGCAAAAAATGCGAAAACCAAAAAAACCAAAAAAAAGAAAATTCCTCAAAAAACCAAAACCCCTCAAACTTGACGTTTTTCCACGACGCGCTAACTCCATACGTACTTTCTCTCTACCTTCAACTCTTTATAAACTTTCTCATTCTTTTTTCTATTCTCTTTTTCGGTTTCAAGTTTGTTTCAGGAATCCACTCGGATATAAAACTCAAAGAAAACACGTATACCTCTCAAATCATGGCGGAAATCACGCGATGTTCCCGGGACTATTTCAAGAACAAATGCGAGCGGCCCGTTCCCGCTTTGCAAAAGGCGTGCTACGCTTTATACGAGTGTATGCACCAGGATCCGAAAATGGTTGCAAAATCGCAGTTAACCGCGGAAACTTTGGCCGATATAGTGAACGGCTTTTTCGGGAATATCAGCTGGAAGTCGGTGGTTATAGGAGGGGGGTTGGTATTGGGGTTGGGCGTTTCGAATGGGGTTATGGTGGGGTTGGGGAGGAAACTGAGCAAACCGAAGGTTTGTGAAGTTTTTGAACAAACCGAAGGTTTGTGAGGTTTATGAACAAACCGAAGGTTTGTGAAGTTATTGTTTTATATATAAGCTGTTTTTAGTTATTTTTAGTTATTTTTTGTAGCTATTTTTATGCTATTTTTGCAGCCTTTTTTGCAGCTATTTTTGAAATGTATTGCACTTTGGATGTTTTTGAGTTTCTATTGCAGTTCGGGTCTTTTGTGTTATGTATTGCGGTATGGATGTTTTTTCTTATGTATTGCGGTATGGATGTTTTATTTCCTTTATATTGCACTTTGGATGTTTTTCCTTTCTATTGCAGTTCGGGTCTTTTTTATTATGTATTGCATTTTGGAGGTTTTGTATTATGTGTTGCAGTCCGGGTCTTTTATGTTATGTATTGCAGTTCGGGTCTTTTATTTTTATTGCACTTTGGATGTTTTTCCTTTCTATTGCACTTTGGATCTTTCCAGAAATTAAATAGCGAATATTAAATGGCTAATATTCAATTGATAATATAAATAGCGAATATTAAATAGTAAATGGATAATAAATAGCGAATAAACAAATATAAATAGCGAATATTCAATTACTAATGGTTAATCTCTTAATCTCTTATTCAAATAATTATTCACGATTTTCAAGAATAAATTAAGATTATTCCTGATGATAAAGAAGCAAGTAGTTTTCTTATCTCTTGTAATTTTCTTTTCTTATCTTTTGTAGTTTTCTTTTCTTATTTCTTGATTTTCTTATAGCGAGTATTTTTCTTTTCTTATTGTTTTCTTATTTCTCTTTTTTTTAGTTCTCGTTTTTTTTGGCTGCAACTTTTTTTGGCATAATTTTTTTGGCATAAATTTTTAGTTCTCGTTTTTTTTGGGGTAATTTTTTTTATCTATTTATCTTTTTGTATTAATCTTTTTTATCTATTTAATTTATACCGCTATTTTTGTAATAAACGTATTCTAAAACTATTATAAAAATATTATGTACTCTAATAAAACTATTAGTATTCTAAAACTAATATGTATTTTACTATATATGTATTTTATAGGTATTCTATTATAGGTATTTTATAGGTATTCTAATAAACACTTAATAGATATTTATCTTTGATATTTATAAAGTATAAGATTAGTTTGTTTAAATGCGAGTTTGTAATTTAATTTTAATTTAATGTTTTTTAAGGGGTATTTTTAAGGGGTATTTTATTTAAGGGGGTTAAGGGGTTTATTAATTTTATCATTCATATTGAAATTTCTATATCATTTTGTATATAAGTAGTATAGAGTAAGTATAGTAAGTTATATCTGGATCAACTAAATTAATCAGTTTATTAGTTTATTAAATGCAGTACAATATTAACTATATTTATGAGTTTACTACGAATATATATACAAAAGAATAGTTACAAAAGAATTTAGATATAAGTGTTAATATTCTAATATAGACTCCAGAAATATTCAAGGAAATTTTGCAGCCATTTGATAAAATAATTCATTTCTTATAAAAATTTTTATGCTTATTCTTAGACCATATATACCATATTTATTTAGATTTGATGATTATTTAAATATTTAAATAATTCTATAGTAAACCTGCATTCAATTATTTTGTAATTAATTTTTTTTTATCGTATATTTTTTCTTTTATACTTATATAAGTGTAATTGTAAAAGTATAAGAGCCATATAACTATTAAATGTTAATTTAATGTTTTTAAGGGGTATTATATTTAAAGGGGTATTTTATTTTCCAATTTTATATGAGCACTTGTTTTATAAATATATATTTATATATTATTGCACTATATTCTGGGAACTTAACTATAGTATAGTATAATTTTAATTCCGGTTATCTTGTATAAAATTCGAACTAATAAGTAAGTTAAGTAAGTTAACTATATAAATAACATTTCAAAACCAAATATTCTTATACCATATTTATTTAGTTTTGATAATTTATTAAATATTTAAAAAAATTAAATAATTCTATACCTTATTTATTTTTTCTTTTGTTAACTTATTATGAGATATACATTTATAGTGTAATTATAAAAATATAAGAGCCATACTTTTTTCTATACCATACGCATAATTATTGATATTAAGAAATATAAATCCAATATAAAGTATTTATTACCATTATAAGATTTTAGTAGTTATTTTTTAGTATACAAGTTAACTAGTAAGTTTTTTTTAACTATGTAAATTAACTATATAAATTAACTATATAAATTAACTAACAAGTATTTTTTTAACTAGTAAGTATTTTAATGTTTTACAATGTTTACACTTTTACTTAACATTTTTCATTCCGTAATTGAATTAAAAGTTGCTTAATATTTCGATTTAAAATTGTATTTTAATAATCCTTTTAGAGTGTGATTTTCCACAAATACTTAATAAGATTATTATAGAGTGTAATTTATAAAGAAAAATAAAGATATAAAAAATAACTTGATATAAGAAATAACTTGTTAAATAACTTGATAAATAACTTGATATAAAATATTTACCACTTAAAATGACCTTTTATTTTTTCACCTTAATGTCAAATTTGTATCAAGTGTCAATTTGCTATAAAATAATCATTAAACAATTGTGAATCAGAAATAAGCGAGTAATAAACTTCTTGCATATTTATAATATTTCTATTTCTTCTTTAAAAAATTTATAGATTTTTGAGTAGTTTTTTCATATATTACTTAAACATAAAATATACGTTAACTCGATATACTTATAAACTTAAAACTGTTATATGATTTTCAAATATAACTATTCCAGGAAATAAGCTTAATAAAACTTGTATTAAGAATAATAAAGTATTAACTGTATAAGAAAAATAAAGTATTAACTGTATAAGAATAATAAAGTATTAACTGTATTAAGAATTGCTGCAAAAAAAATACTCATACTACTTATCATACTACTTATCTTATAACTACTTATCTTAAGTTATTATTTTACTACTTTCTTATACCTACCTTATTGTGTTTCTTACCTTTCTACTTTTTTTCCTTTTTGTCCTTTTTATATTATTATCTTTATTGTTTTTTTATTATCTTTATTGTTTTTTTATTTCCCACGTGACTCACACTTTTTCTTATTGTCGCTTCCCAATTAGGAAATAAATTGCAAACACATAAAACAATAATTACAAGTATAAAGGTGGTATAATCCGAAAATTCTAACAATTCTAACAATCCCAAAACAAGATATTCTAACACTATGTCTAAAGAAAAAGAGGATTCCTCTTTTTCAGAACCTTTGCAGCCAAAATCCGGAAGTTTATTCATGTTTTACGAATGGAAAGATGTTCCTTTATTAATCATTGCTTCCTTTTTCATCTGCGGCTCTTCTGTTGCAAATCCCATACAAACGGTTATATACGGAGACATTTTCACCCGGTTATCGCATTTTTACATGGGAAAATACGACTCCTCGAGTTCCTTTATAACCGATATTCGGCTCCAGTGCGGAAAACTTATGCTTGTTGGAGTTGGAAAATTGGTTTTCTCGTTATTTGGAGTTTCGCTTTGGTTTATTTTCGGCGAAATCCAGCAACTGAGAGCGAGAAGAAGTTTATATAGGAAAATCAGCTTGAGTAAAATCGAGTGGTTTGATAGAAATAACGATTATATGGGTTTAATTACCCAGGCTAATAGAAGTATAGAGGAGTTAAGAAGCGGAGTTTCCGCGGAACTGGCCATGTTTCTTCAAACCGTGGCGGCGATTATTGCGCTTTTCGTATCTTCTATGATCCATTCATGGGCCTTAACTTTGGTTATTATGGCCAGTGCGCCTTTAGTTGCGCTTTTAGGCTACGTTTTCGGGAAATTGACGTATTCCGCGGCGTCTTTGGAAAACGAAATTACTTCTAAAGCCTCGAAAATCATCGATTGGTCGGTTGTTTCGGCTCCGATGCTTCGGCTTTTTAATGGAAAGTATACCGAGCTTGTCGCGTTTAATAATGTCGTGGATTTATCTGCGAAAGCGTATTATAAACTCGCATTTGCAACTTCCATGAATGCAGGATTTCTTAAATTTCTTATATATATGATGTTTGTCCAGGGATTCTGGTTTGGGATATTTATGATAAAAAACGGGAAACTCGAGATTAACGAGGTGTTCACGTGTTTCAGCTCGTGTTTGTTATTAGGAGGGGAATTAGGGACGTTGGCGAGTATTCTTGCGATTCTTAATAAAGCTCAGGCTGCGGCGGGGAATTTGGCTGGTGTTATATCCGAGGAATTTATCGGAGATGAAATCTCCGATTCTGATATCTCCGATGATTATACCTCCGATTCTAACTCCGATTCTGATATCTCCGGGACCGGAGATATCTCTTTTTCAAATATCTCCTTTTCCTACCCCACCCGCCCCATTAACATCCTTGAAAATCTCAGTTTTACGCTTTTTCACGGCAAAATGAACTTTATAATCGGCCAAAGTGGATCTGGAAAATCCACAATTTCCCAAATCCTCATGAAATTCTACGAACCGAAAAAAGGAAACGTGAAAATCGGAAACCACTTTTTATCGGATTTATCCCATAAATGGTTAACCGATAACATCACGTATATCCAGCAAACGCCGAGTATTTTCGATATGACGATTCGGGAAAATATACAAGTTGCTGTTTCCAATAAAAGAGAAAACGTTTCTACTAAAGAAATAAACGAGGTTATAGAGTTTTCCCTATTAAAACAAGTAGTAGACGAATTTCCTGAAGGTTTTAATACGAAAATCTCCCAGGATAAACTTTCTGGAGGCCAACAGCAGAGAATTTCCATAGCACGTGCCAAACTCAGAAATACTCCGATTTTAATTCTAGATGAATCTTTTAGTGCTTTGGATAATTCTAATAAAGATGTGCTTTTTGAAAGAGTAAGGGAATGGAGAAAAGGGAAAACTACTATAGTTATTACCCACGAGTTTGTCCATATAAATAACCAGGATAACGTGATTTTCCTAGAACAGGGAAAATTATGTTCCGGCGAATTTCGGAATTTGGCTGCAAATTTAAAACCCGAAAAACCAAAAAAAGTCGAAATTGAAAAAAGAATGAGTAAATTCGATTTTCTCAAAGATCCTGCGATTTTACAAACTTTAGAAACCTCGGATATCCTGGAAAAACCGAAAGAGGAAATTTACGGCATTTTCAAAATCCTCAAGTATTGCAGGAAAACCATTCCGAAAAAACTTTTAATCTCCGTAGGACTAGTTATTTCCGTGATTCTGGGGATTTCCAATCCGATTTTCTCCTTTTGTTTCGCAAAATTGCTTTCTATAATGGTGAAAACTAGTATAGGAAAAGAAGTTTCGGGGGAATTAACGAAATGGTCGTGTATTGTGATAATTATAGCGGTTATTATGGGAACCAGTGAGTTTTTATCACGTTTTATTCTCAATTATTCCAGTGAAAATTGGATTGTCTATTTACGGAAAAGGGCGTTTTCCATTATAAACGAACAGGATTTATCGTATTTCCATAAACAAAAGGCTTCAGATTTAACTTCTTTGTTAATGAACGATACACGTGATTTACGAACCTTAGTTTCCCAATTCCTCGCTATAGCCGTGAATATCGTGGCTATGCTGTTGGTAGGAGTTATATGGTCTATAGTTAGTGGCTGGAAATTGGCCCTAGTTGGACTTTCCTTTGTTCCTTTGATCTTACTAGTGACTTCTTTATATGGGAACTTTTTAAGAATCGCAGAATCTCAGTATAAAGTCCAAGTGAGTTCTCTTGAATCTCATAATCATCAAGTTTTTTCCGCTTTAAAATCCATTTTTGTTTTTGGCTGCGAAAAATTTTTTGAAAATGAATTTGAGAAAAAGTTACACAAAATCAACAACCTGGGAAATATTAGAGCTATTTATACCGCTTTGGGCCATTCCTTTTCGGAATTATTACCTACTTTAGCCACAGGAACGATCTTATACTACGGAATGACCCTAGTTAGTGAAGGTTCGTATACCCAGGAAAAACTTCTTCAAGTTATAACCCTTCTTATTTTCACTTTAGCCTCTTCTGGGCTTTTAGTAAATCAACTTCCGGATATTAGCCGAGGCCAAAGAGCCGGAACGAGAATTATCAACATGTTACGTATGAAACCTTCTATTACCGAAACCGAGGGTTCTAGAATTATTTCCAGGTTTCCAATTAACGTTATTTCGTTTAATTCGCTTAAATTCGCGTATCCTTCGAGATCCACGCATTACGTTTTAAAGGATATTACCTTTAATATTAATAAGGGAGAAACTGTGGCGATTTTAGGAGCTTCCGGAAGCGGAAAGTCCACTCTTACAAGTTTAATCACGAGATTATACCCTATATGTGATAAAACTATAAGTATAGGAGGAATCGATATAAACGAGTTAAATGTGGATTGGTTAAGGGAAAAAGTTTCCACAGTTCCTCAGCATCCAAAGTTCTTTAATGGAAGTATAAGAGAGAATTTACTTTATGGAATTCTGAATTCTACTATAAGTACTCGGGAAATATATTCTGTTCTTAAACTAGTTAACATTTATGATCTCGTGATTTCGCTTCCAGAAGGTATAGACTCGGTAGTAGGAGAAGGAGCGAATTCCTTGATTTCTGGAGGTCAATTACAAAGACTTTGTATAGCACGTGCGCTTTTGAGAAATCCCGAGATTCTCATTTTGGACGAATGCACTTCGAGTTTGGATCCGCATAATAAAAAATTGATTTTGCTGCTTATTTCCGTTTTGGCAAAAAGGTATACGATACTTATGGTGACTCATGATCGGGAAATGGTGAAATTGGCGGATACTAGTGTAGTTCTTAGAAATGGGAGGGTAGTGGAAAAGGGGGGGTATATGGAGTTGATGGGGAAAAGGGGGGAGTTTTATAGGATGTTTGGGTAGCGAGTTTTGGCAGCCAGAAGGAGCGAATTTGAATTTTGGCGTAGCCAAAATGAGCGAATTTGAATTTTCGCAGCCAAAAGGAGCGAATTTGTATTTTCGCAGCCAAAATGAGCGAGTTTGTATTTAATTTATGTTTATCTTTTTATTTATGTATTCTTTTTATTTATGTATTTATCTTTTTATCTTTTTATTTATGTATTTGTCTTTACCTTTTTCTCTTTTTATTTATTAAAGTCATTGAAGACTTGTATTGAAATGGAAGAATTAAGTGGAAGTTGTCTCGTTATTTCTGTTATTTTTCTTCTCGTTATTTTCTGTTCTCGCTATTTTTTGCTCTCGCTAATTCTCATTTTTCTCACTATTTCTCATTTTATTTGACCTTTTTTCTCGCTAATTTATTTTTCATCTCGCTAATTCTCATTTTTCTCGCTATTTTGTCCGTAATTTTTTCTCGCTATTTCTCAAATTGTTTGTCCTTTTTTCTGCTATTTCTCGCTAATTTATTTGTATTGTCGCTATTTCTCGCTATTTCTCTTTTTCTCATTTTTCTCGCTATTTTATGTTCTCGTTATTTTCTCACTATTTCTCTATTCTCGCTAATTCTCTATTTCTACCTAATACACTGAAAGAATTAAAAATACATCAAAAAAAGATAGAGAATAGTCTTATACTACCTTAGTTACTCAAACTATTCTATATGATTATGTTTTTACATTCTAAGAATATTTACCAATATTTTCCTATTATTCATTATATAGACCCGTATATTTTTTTCTCGCTATTTTGGTTTTCTTCTCCTTATTTCTCCCTAATTTTTCATCTCGCTATTTCTCGCTATTTCTCGCTAATTTATTTCTCTTCTCCCTATTTCTCGCTATCTCTATTTCTCGCTAATTTGTATTCTCACTAATAACTTTGTATACTATATAAACCTATTAAATCATAACTAAAGATAAAAACGTATTAAAAACATTTAAATAATAAGGTGATTTTAAATAATCTCGCTATTTCTGATCGTTCTCCCTATTTCTCCCTATTTCTCTCTATTTTCTCTCTATTTGTGAATATTTATTCCTCTTTCCATTTTTACTAACGAGAAGTTATATACTCATAAAATTAACAATACCAACATAGTATATAAACAGGTAAAAGATAGATACAGTCACTCCAAACTAGTATTATCCGTTATGTGATTAATCATATTCTTATTCCTTTTTCTTTTGTTATTTTGTTCTTTTTCTATTTTCGAGAATTTTGCAGCCAAAAAAAGAAGAAAAATAAAGAAAAAAATAAAGAAACATTTAAACAAATACAAATCAATTAGTAACGGATTTAAATAATGACACATCTTTCTTGAAGCATCTTAATCTAAATATTTAGTACTATTGATAAGTTTCTTAATATTTTATTGTATCAAAAATGATATTTTACTCCTAAAAATTCAAATTGTTTTATCTGGGATATTACTAGTACCAGTTACTTATACCTTAATTATTCTTAAACTGTATGGGATATATTTAAAAAAAGGAAGTTAATATAAATAGAATATTCAGTGATTTTGCAGCAAATTCAGATTATTTAGTAACCTATAGATTTTTTTTATTCTATAGATTTTTTAGTAACCTATAGATTTTTTTAAGCTATGTATTAAATAAATTTAAGTGGAATTGTTTTCCAGATATAATTTCAAGATACCAGATATAACACATATAAGAATCCATAACTAGTTCATTTCAAATAACTTCACTTTATAAACTTCTATTTTCACGTTTATGTTAATTTTATTTATTCTTTTTTCGAGTAATTTTGCACCCAAAGAAAAAGAATAAAAGTTAAAATCAAGGTGATTTAATTTATATTTTACTATTTTGTTTAACAAATAAAAAATATAAATAGTTTATCCTTTTTTAGTATTAGGGGTACTTAAGTAATATATAATAATTTAAGTAGTATATAATAACTTAAGTAGTATATAATAATTTAAATACTAAGTATACTCTAATTAGCTGAAAAAAATTACAACCTAACTTCATTTTTCTTAGTATCAAATTTTTAAACTTTCACTTTTAATATCGATCATAAAATTAATATATAAATCACTATAAAAAGGTGATTTCATAATTTAAATTTTAATACTTTTCATTAACCTTTAATGTATCCTCAAGAATTTATTTGATTAGTATGAATATGTTAAACTGTATATACATAAGATACTTAAAGAAAATATAAACTCTTCATATGAAGTATCATGAATAGATTAAGATATTTTAAAATAATACACTAATAGATAATAACTAACTAATACTAATACTAATAACTAACTAATAACTAATACTAACAAATAAATAACTAATAACTAATACTAATAACGAACTAATACTAATAACTAACTAATACTAATAACTAACTAATACTAATAACTAACTAATAACTAAAATACCCCCTTTTTAAAATACCCCCAAATTTAAAACCCCCTTTTTTCAAATCACGCGCCAATTTTCAAATTTTACCAAATCATTTTCATTTTCATTTTACTTATCACATTTTAAATTTATTACCATGGACCGAGCCGCTTGTACGTTCTATAATAAAATCGGAGCGTGTCGTCACGGCGAGAAGTGTTCACGTAAACACATCAAACCCACCTCCTCATACACAGTGCTTCTCTCGAACTTGTATGAGAACCCGAGTCTTAATAAAAACAACGATGAGCTCAATCCGAAACAAGTGCAAAGCCAATTTGACGAGTTCTACAAGGATATATTTATACGATTTAGCCGGGAAGGCGAGGTCAAAGAGCTTGTTGTGTGTGAAAACGAGAATAACCACTTGAATGGGAACGTGTATGTCCGGTTTTCCAGTAAAGAAACGGCTTCTTTAGCAACAGAAGTGCTTAACCAGGAATGGTTTAATAGTAGGCCAGTTCATTGCGAACTTTCCCCTGTAGAGAGTTTCCAGGAGGCGAATTGCAGGGCGTACGAAACAGAGCTGTGTACTCGTGATTTCTGTAACTTTATGCATGTAAGAAAGCCTACGGATTGGATAAGAAGAGAGATGTTTAAGGCTCAAGAGAGGAGTGGCGTTGAAGAAAAAATGGAAAATTTGGAAAAGTTAAAGGAAAAAAAGGAAAATGAAAATTCTGAGAAAATCGAAAACATCCAAACTTCAATAGTTAATGACGTCATAAATGACGTGTCAACTCCCAGCGCGAGCTCCGTGGTTTTACAACTCTTTTCATAATGTATAGACTTCCTAAAGGCCACGGCATCTTCCTCGAGGTGACTAGACAACTAAGAAGGTATAACGTGAAGGAAAGTAGAATAAAAGAGACAATGAAAGAGAATAGAATGGAAAAGGAAAGAAAGGAAATAAATAAAAGAATGGAAATAAATACAACAAATAAAACAAATACAACAAATGAAATAAATACAACAAATGAAATAAATACAACAAATGAAACTCATTTACATGAGTTTCATGACTCATCACATTTCCATTCACATGATCATTCTGATCATGTTCATGGTCATTCCCACTCCCATTCCCATAATCCCCTCCTTACCAACTCCTTTTCCAATCCTGCTGTCCGTATCACTTGGATCGGATTACTTGTAAACGTGGCCATGGCTGTTTCCAAGGGCTTAGGAGGTGTTTATTTTCACTCCCAGCTGTTAATCGCTGACGCAATCCATTCTGTTTCCGATATGGTTGCTGATTTCTTAACCTTAGCTACTGTTAACGTCTCCAGTAAACTTGGGTCGCCTACAAACTTCCCTTTAGGTTATGGCAAAATCGAAACTGTAGGATCGATCTTGGTTAGCGGGGTTCTTCTTTTTGCGGGGATTTCCGTGGGTTGGAATAGTTTGCTTCAAGTGTTTGAGTTTTGGGCTCCTCAGGTTTATGAATATGCTCTGGTGATTCAATTAGGTCATAGTCATAGTCATGGTGGTGGTAATATACATGACCTGCATGTAAACCAAATCCTGCATATGGATTCAAACCTGCACGTAACCTCAAACCTGCACATGACTTCTGACCTGCATATAAACTCAATCCTGCATACTGCCCACCTGCACATAACCACCCCCAACATCAACGCCGCATGGATTGCAGCCGGATCTATTCTCGCTAAAGAAATCCTTTTCCGGAAAACCATGAAGGTCGCTATAGCTTCCAATTCCAAAGTATTAGTAGCCAACGCATGGCATCATAGAGTAGACTCGCTTACCTCTTTGGTAGCGCTTTTCACGGTAACAGGCGGGTATCTTTTCAATGTAGTATGGCTCGATGCGATAGGAGGGTTATGTGTTTCCGTGCTTATTATCCGGGCCGGCTGGAGCACGTTTAAGACTTCCTGGTACGAGCTTATAGACCGAGGAGATAAGCCCGGAGATGAGAACTATGATAAGATCGAGCGGGTTATTAGAGAAAATCTTGTAGGAGATTTTGAGCTTGTAGATTTGAGTGTGATTCCTTCAGGGACTAATACAAATGTTTCGTTTACGTTGAGGACAAGAAGGAATTTGAGTTTAGAGGAGTTGAATGGGGTGGAGGAGGGGATAAAGGAGAAGATAAGGGGGGAGGATGTGTTTGTGAGGAGGGTGGTGGTGGGTTTCGCACTAACTACGAGCGAAGCGAGTAGTTAGTAGCGAGCGAGTAGCGAAATAATAGTGAAAGAATAGTAAAAAAATAGTGAAAAAATAGCGAAAAAATAGTGAAAAAATAGTGAAAAAATAGCGAGTAGCTATTTTTTTACGTTATATTTTCTATGAGTAGCTATTTTTTATGAGTAGTTATTTTTTTACGTTATATTCTTTATGAGTTACATTTTTTTACGTTATATTATTTACGAGTAGTTATTATTTTACGTTATATTCTTTTTATGATTATATTGATTTTACGAGTTATATTCTTTATGAGTAGTTGTTGTTTATGAGTTGTATTTTTTATGAGTTATTCTTTTTATGATTATATTTTACGTTATTTTTATGAGTTGTATTTTTTATGAGTAGCTGATTTTACGAGTTTAGTCTTTTGGTCTTCTTTTTATTCTTTTTGGTCTTTTTTTGTTCTTTTGGTGTTTTTAGTCTTCTTTTTAGCTTTTATTCTTATTCCTGGTCTTATTTTTATTCTTCTTTTTAGTCTATTTAGTTTTTATGGTCTTTTAGTCTTTTTATTCTTCTTTTTATTCTTTTTAGTCTTAGTCTTATTTTTAGTCTTCTTTTTAGTCTTTTTATTCTTTTTGGTCTTTATTTTTGTCTTTATTTTTGTCTTTTATTCCTTTTATTCCTTTTATTCTTCTTTTTATTCCTTTTATTCTTTTTATTCTTGAGTTGTATTTACGATAAGTTGATAAATGTATTCTTATAGGTTTGTATGAATTGAATAGATATGAGCAAATTCTTAGTCTTTTTTTATTCTTTTTATTCTTATTCTTTTTACTGTTGATGAAATTTTTGCAGCCATTTTTTTCATCTTTTTTTCATCTTTTTTGCAGCCATTTTACTTTTTTAATTCTATTTTTTTTTCATCTATTTTTTCTTTTGCAGCTTTTTTTCTTTTTTTTTTAACTCAATGATGTATATTTAAGATTATACAAATCTATACATTTAAGTATAATTATACAAATCTATATTATAGCTTAAAAGTAAGAGGACTTTGACATCTACTAATTCGAACTTCTCTTTGTTATTTTACTTTAGCTATTTTTAATTCTAATATTTAATTCAAGAGTTAAAGCTACATATTCATTTTTTTTCTACTCTATAATTTTCCATAAATTAAACTTGAAATCAAGAATAACAAGTTTATAAAAAAGTACCTTATGAAAGAGTTAAGGATATTTAGAAGAGTAACTCGTTAATTGAAAATTTCAAGTTATAAATAAACAGTAAATGTTCTTCTAAAAAGAAAAATGTTCTTCTAAATAAACTGTAAATATTCACATGACTGCAAAAAAATACATTTAAAAAATGGTCCCTAGCAGGATCGAACTGCTGATCTCGGCGTTATTAGCACCGCGCCTTAACCAACTGGGCCAAGGGACCTTTTCTGGTTTTTTGGGTATTTAAGGGTTGTTATATGGTATTGGATTATGATGTTTTTGAAAAGTACCATAGAGAAACTCTACGTACGTATAAAAGTGTATATCTATTAAATAAATACATGTTTTATATAATGAGAAAAAATTTTGGTAAAAAAATGTAATAAGGGGGTAATGCGTATACTAATACCTCATAGTTTAAATCAACTTAACAAGAGATTCCTAGATATGAAATAGATAAGTATCTATATATTTTTCAGTTCCTGAATTATCTCCAATATATAGCTAACGTATACCAACTATACTCGTTAACTATGGGTTAGCTTACTTGTGGAAGGTATAGGCTTATAAAGGTAATGTAGGGAGTGTTAAGATGTAAAGTGGATAAGCAGTTGTAATAGTACGACTACTCTTTTAGGCAAGTAATTATTCAGAGAAATATTATATGATAGATATCCATTTCTTGTTATAATTTCTCGTTAATTCTTCTCGCGAATTTCTCACTAAAATTTTGTTCTCGCTATTTTTCTCGCTAATTTCATTTTCTCGCTAAGTTTCTCACTAAAATTTTGTTCTTCTATTTTTCTCGCTAATTCGAACTTCCTCGTTTTTTCGCATTAATTTCTCGTTAATTCTTCTCGCTATTTTCTCGCTATTTTTTCTCACTAATTTCATTTTCTCGCTAATTTCTCGCTACTTACATTTTCTCACTATTTTTTCTCGCTACTTACATTTTCTCACTAATTTCTCACTAATTTCTCAGTCACGCTTCATTTACTAATATAATATACTCTTTAAGGAAGATACATCTTAAATATTCAGTGATTAGTATGTGTTCTACTCTCTAGAGTATCTCTAGTATACAAAACATTTAGTGAATAGTAGTAAATATAGTATTAAGAGGAGTACAAAATTGAAAAGATCCCAAATTAATTATAAAAAAAAAATTGGTATTTTTTGCAGCCAAAAGATCCTAACAGCAAGAAATATAAGAAACATAAGAAATATAAGAGATAAGCATAAAACATTTTTATTATATATGGTAATGCTATGAAGATCGTTTATATTCAAATATACCACGTTATTAAAAGAGAGAATACAAAAAGTAGACAAGAATACAAGAATACAAGAATACAAGAAATACAAATACTATAAAATTGAAAGATACTATAAAATTGAATATACTATAAAATTGAATATACTAAAAACTTCAAATATACTATAGAATTGAATATACTATAAACTTCAAATATACTATAAAATTGAAAGATACTATAAACTTGAAATATACTTCCACTTCTTCTTTTAGTATTTCTGATTTATGTAAACTTCGCTTGGGCAATGGAAACTTTGTAATAATCCAAATGATAAACTAGATAAACCCATCTCAAGAAGTTATCACCTAGAATAGCGGGATTTTTATATCTTTGGTATTTTCCTGAGAGTCATTTTGGAATTCCCGAAATCAGAGCTATATGGTCTACGAGGATTTAGGAAAAGTATGAGTAGTTCTCGAATCAAATAAAGCGGTATACCAAATAAAACTGTATACCAAATAAAACTGTATATAGAAATTCCCAGATATTAATCCTTGGTTACGAGAGATTCCGGGAAATTCGGATAAACAGTAGTAGCTTCATTAAATATCCTATTCCTAGCTTACTAACCATATCTTGAAAGTTGGTCATCATACCGAATATCAAAGGGTACTCCCTTGTCTATAAGTTGATTCCAGAATCACATGTGGAATTACAAGAAATCACCCATAAATCAGAAGATCCGGTATCAAGTGAGATCATATCCAAGGGAAATTGTATAATAACAATTTCCCTTTTATTTTCGAATAGATCCATTTTGATTCCAGAAATCTCGTTTCGCGTTTCAATGCCTGTTATTAGTGTAGTTAATATAAAGTAAGGAGTGGCATGATAAGCATGATAATATACTGGGAAATAGTCATATGAGCAGTATTTATATTTCTCTTTTTTTTCTCTTTCTCTTTTTTTTGCAACCAATGGTTATGAGCCAAAAAAAAAACCTCAAAACACGAATCACATATAATTCCTAAAGTTTCGAGATTACGAGGTTTTTCTTTAATATGGGAAAATTACTATACGTTTCTACCGCCATACATAAAGGCTGAAGCTAAATATGTTATTAGGAGTTTTTATACTAATAAGGGTATAGGATATACAAGATATACAAGATATACATTTTATACTATCTAGTATACCCTTATTAGTTTTCCTTATTAGTTTTCCTTATTAGTTTTCCTAGTTATCTATTTTATTTCCTAGTTATCTACTTTATATCTTAAATATATTTTTGTCTTTTCCGATAGCGCCGTTATAGAATACGAATTCAAAGAATAACCCTATTATTACAAGTGTTGAAGGTTATTTAAATGTATTCGGGTATAACAACTTATAAGTATTAATCGGATTTCTTAACTTAATTAGACAATATATTCCCATTGAGGTAAATGATTAATGTGATAAACTTTCTTATCAGTAAATAAACTTAATTATTTTATGAAGTTGTTACTTAAAAAAATAGACCCAGTTTTATATTTCTTGTTTAAATATGAAAGTTATTTATGAATGTTTTAAAAAAGTTTTACTTA
The DNA here is from genome assembly GCA_030579395.1 of Aciculoconidium aculeatum. Lineage (NCBI taxonomy): Eukaryota > Fungi > Ascomycota > Pichiomycetes > Serinales > Debaryomycetaceae > Aciculoconidium > Aciculoconidium aculeatum. The sequence continues at coordinate 111,952 of JAKTQU010000034.1, forward strand.
AAATCTGCTTAAAAATGCTCAAAATGTTTTTACTATATCACATGCTTAAATTCTTAAAACAACTATATTTTGTACATCCTTGAAATTTCATAAACCTGGAAATGAAATTTCCATTTATTTTAATGAATTGTCATCCTGTAATATTTTTTTATCTTATCATTTGTTAATCTCTTAAAAAAATGAGATTTATATAATTATTCAAAAAAACTCCATTATGAGAAATCACTTTTATTTCTACGTTTCCTAGATAATTCCTAGATAATGTTTCTATATAACTTGTTACATTATTACTGTGGTATTTTCTAACACACTTATCACTTTAAATAAATAACCTTAGATATTGTGCTCAAAAACACTTAGTACTAAAATGAAAGTGCTAACAATCTTTATACTGCAACTTATTTACCCCTTATATTTATAAAACCTTCTATTATACTCAGAGTCAATGTATTTCACGGCATATTCTTCATATTTAGTTCAATTTTTTTTTTATGATTTTTTTTTATGATTAATGTATCGGTATTATCCCAATTAGGAAATTTTGGCCATATAAAAAAGATAATTTTAAAACTTATATTTGCACCCAATATAAAAAATGACGAGTATACCAAACATGTTCTTTCTTATTCTAGTGTATGTGATCAGTAGTTATTTAATAGTTACCGTGTTTAAATACTGTAACCACTAATATATGTATATTATCATAAATGATAAACATTCTCGTGTAAATTCTCATGTAAATTCTCATGTAAATTCTCATATAAAATTTCCTATAAAATTTCCTATAAATTCGAATATTCAACTTTATTCGATTCACTTAAATATGAAATTATTTCCAAGATTTTTAAAAATACGTAGAATTCGTAGAATACGTAGAATACGTATTTATATAATTTATATAAAATGTACTTTTTATTAAGCTTTTTATGAATGTATAAATAAAGTATATGTGTTTTATTCTCCTAATAACATCATTTATTTACAAACTTCTTTACATATTTGTATATGATTCCATTTCGTATTCGCGTAACAAACCGAATAAGCCTTGTTTCCAGATGAAACATTCTTCAGCCTTAACCGAATGTTTCAAGGTGGGAATTTAAACAAGCCTTGAATCCGCTGCACACTGAATAAAGAGCGATTTCTAGAAACGCCTCACGAAAAGTCGAAAAGTGTCTTTTTGGCGTGGAATGTGAAGAAAAATTTAGGGGTAATATGAGAATATGAAAAATAGGAAGAGAAATAGGAAAACGATATAATTATATAGTAAGTGTTTTAAATATTCTTCCTAACTATTTCCTAAATATTTCCTAAATATTTCTAAATATTTCCTAAATATTCTTCCTTAACTTTATGAAATATTTCCTAATTTTTTCATAGTCAAATGTTTCTCAAATATTTCTCAATTTTTTCATAGTCAATATTTTCTCAAATATTTTCTCGAATATTTCTCGAATCTTCCCCATTCTCCGCCAATTCGTTACGATCTTGTGTAATCTCAAACAATATAGATTTACATTAAGTTACGAAATACCGTCTAAAAAGTATATAAGGGAACCATTTCTCTACTAATTACTCTCATTAACTACCACTCTCACTACACTCGCTATGTTTCTTCCCAACGTTTTAGCATTTATTGCACCCATTTTCCTCAACGCTCTTTTAACCAGCGCCTTCAATGCTGGAGGCAACGATAACGTCGCTGTTTACTGGGGCCAGGGAACTTATGGCCAGGAACAGAAATTAGGATACTACTGTGATAACACTCCAGCAGATATCATTCTTCTTTCGTTTTTAACTGATTTCCCAAACACCTCGTTAAGTGTTAATGACTGTGACCTGCCACGTTTCCAGAGCGGTCTTGCTCATTGTCCTTCTGTTGCTAATGATATTAAGCATTGTCAATCCCAAGGTAAAAAGATTATCTTATCTATTGGAGGAGGAGACGGAAATCACGGGTTCACTTCGGACCATCAAGCCGCTCAATATTCCCATGTTTTATGGAATAAATTCGGAGGAGGTCAGGATTCAGAAAGACCCTTTGATGATGCAGTTGTTGATGGGTTCGACTTTGATATCGAGGATAAACATCAAACTGGTTATGCTGAATTGGCAAAAATGTTGAAGAGGTTATTTGCTACAGACACGTCTAAGCAGTATTTCTTGACTGCTGCTCCTCAATGTCCTTACCCTGATGAATCTGTAGGAGATGCTTTACAAAATGTTGGTTTCGATATGATTTTCATCCAGTTTTATAACAATGGATGTTCTGTGGACGGAGAATTTAACTGGAACACTTGGAAGAACTTTGCCCAGAACACTTCTCCTAATAAGAATATCAAAATGTACGTTGGTCTCCCAGGTAATACTGCTGCTGCTGGGCAAGGGTATGTTACTCCAGATAAGATTACCCAGGTTTTAAATAGTAACAATGTGATGTCTGATCCTAACTTTGGAGGAATCATGCTCTGGGAAGCAAATGATGCTTATTCGAATATCGTTGATGGAAATAACTTTATCCAGGACATGAAGAACATTGTTACTGGAAAGAGTGCTAGGGATGTTACTACTAAGTATGGTTTCTCCGTTCCAACTACTTTGGTTACGAGAACAAGAACAAAGTAAGTTTGCAGCCAGAACGTTACAAAGTACTTAAGTTTTTAAGAGATATACTTGATATTACTTGAAATACTTAAGAGATATTTCTTGATATTACTTGATATACTTGATATACTTTATACTACTTCTACGACCCTAACATTGTGATCCTGTCGATTATCCAGTGATTACGAAAGTTAAGGAATTCGCTTATAGTTCGCAAATAAAAGTTTTTTTTTCTCAATGTATTTTTTTAGTATTTTTTTTAGTATTTTTTTAGTATTTTTTTAGTATTTTTTTAGTATCTTTTTTTTAGTATCTTTTTTTTAGTATTTTTTTAGTATCTTTTTTTTAGTATCTTTTTTTTAGTATTTTTTTAGTATCTTTTTTTTAGTATCTTTTTTTTAGTATTTTTTTAGTATCTTTTTTTTAGTATTTTTTTTAACTCAATTTTTCAGAATTCGAGCATTTTTTAAAAAAACAATATTTTCAAAAAAAAACTAATCCCACTAATCTATTTCTATTATAAACAAATAAACAATAATTTAAATATAAACTGATAACACTGTTTGCAAGATTTAGAGTTCAACAAAATTTCATATGTTCATTTTATATTTAGATGTAACTGAGATTAATTGTGTTATTAATTTTTTATTATATGTATTGCTATTAGTAATTTTGCTAATATTTTAGGTTTATTATTTTTATTTTTGATAAATCTATTGGGATAATATTTTACGATCTTTTTACTTTTGATATATATAAATAAATTATTATAATTTCTTATTTCAATAAATTTTTTTATTTTAATAAAAATTGCCATACATCTTTAAGATATATTATTTCTACTTTTAAAGGTTGTAATTGATGAATAGAAGGTAATATAAATGCTTGTTTGAGTTAAAAAAAAATAAAAATAAAATTTCCAATAAAATTTCACACCACTTGAGAAATTTCATTCAATTTTCCTCTTTCCTTTCTACATTCTAGTAATTTGGAACAGTTTAAATATAGGTATAATCTTATTAATAAGAGTATTTCGAATAAAGTAATGACTAATATTTATTTTTACTATTTTCAAGTTATTCCGTTATTTTTACCATAAACATTTCATAGTTATTTTGAATAGCCTATAGATGAGAATAAATGTTTTAAACCCCCTTTTTTAAATACCCCTTTTTTATAATTTTTTAAAAATACCCCTTTTTTCACAACCCCTTTTTAAATACCCCCTTTTTTGAATACCCCCTTTTTTGTAATTTTTTTAAATACCCCTTTTTTTACAACCCCTTTATTCCTCAATATTCCCGTATGACAATTAAAGAAGTTAAATCTATCAAATTAAATATGTTTTCTATTCATTTCTCTTCTAATGCTAATTCTGGTCATATTGAATATTTTCCAGATATTCAAAACGAAGAATAAGTTGAGAATTGACTTCAGAATAAGAACTGTATGTTAATAGTTTTACTGAAAGTAGAATACTTCATCGTATATATCTTTTATTTATACCGAAAAATTCATAAATCGCTTCTCTTGATGAATTCTTAAAATGAACAATTCTTTAGATTCGTATTTTTATTAAGCCAAATTTCAGAAATTAAAAAAAAGATGCAAAAATTTAAAACTTAAAACTTAAAACTTGATAAACTTTTGATTTGTTCAGTTTTTTTGGTTTAGTACTTTCAGATTCTTCATCTCTGGTTTAATTATTTTCCAAAATATTTCATGTATAAATAAAAAAAGACTTAATAAAGAAAAAAGACTGAATAAAAAGTTGACTTAATAAAAAGTAAAGACAGTAAATAAAAAAGACTTAATAAAAAATAGATTATAGATTCTAAAGACCCAATAAAAAGTATGATTTAAAGTAATGATTCCGCCCAGGATCGAACTGGGGACGTTCTGCGTGTTAAGCAGATGCCATGACCAACTAGACCACGCAACCATTTCTTAGAATTTTCAGTTTTATGGTTTTTGTGAATAATGCTGGTCACGTGGTTTGTAAACCACGTGATTGTTGCAAATTATTAAATATATAAATAGAAAAATGTGTATATTAAATGTTATATGTGAAAGATTTGATGGACTTTTTTATTTATTATTTTATACTTTTATTCAGAAAAATATAAGGTAGTTGTTTGATAGCAATAACCAAATATGACCAAGAAAAGAAAGAACCAGGAGATTTCTGGAATTCTAAAAACAATATTACACTTAAAATAAGAAAAACGAACTTTCAGAAAATAAGAGTGTTGTTTTAGTAAAGAAGCAATAATTTCCAGAAAAAAATGGAATAACCTAATAAATGGGATATAGACTTTTATAATTAAACCAAGATATTCATAATCCTGGTGAATGTTTGAATTCTTTATAAAAAGCTGCAATTTTTTAATTAATGAAAACCATCAATATCATTTTTTCATATTTCATTTTTTCAGGTTATACATATTGAAATATTTAATTCTAGTGAATTGATTTTTTTTTTTTTTAAACTGACATTAATAAAAGTACTATACTATAATTAATTTGATTCTGAAAAGATTCTAAAAAATCAAGAGGTAATTGATAGAGAAGAGTTAAATCAAGTATTTTCCATATTATACAAATTGTAGTATAGAAGAAACGTGTATATGGAAGCTCCAGTTTCCTCGTATTTTCATAATAAATTTTTATTTTTCACATTTTCTTTATTTCGGATTTCTCATTTTTTGCAGCCATTTTTTCCATTATTTTTCCATTTGCCGTTATTTCAGAAAAACTACATTTCACGTACTTAAATGGAAAATAGATTGTATATTCATAAGGATGTCGATAAAGATAATTAATTGATTTAAAAATGCCAATAAGATTAGTTCCTAATTTAGGGGGTTTTATTTTAGGGGTATTATTTTAGGGGTATTTTATTTGAGGGGTATTTTTATTTTAGGGGTATTTTGATTAGAATAGTAGATAAGTCGAAGTTTTCGGTATAATTTGCAGCAAGTGGAAGTATTAGTTTCATCTATAGAGATGAGTATGATTCATAGAAAGGACTTATACTAACTACAATAGTTAAAATAGAAGATAATGCAATTTATACCTGAATAACTAAATTTGGGGGGTTTTCGTTCTCAACAAAAAACCCTAAAATCAAAAAACACCTTGTATACTAATTTAAAGATATAATACTTAAGAACGATAACAACGTGGCTAAAAAATTTAATACTATATAAATGGTTTTTATTAATAAAAATTGATTATTAAATAATATATATTGATCTTAAGAATATTAATTAACATGTGAATAATAAATAAAACATATTATGAAACTAGGTATACCTCTTTCTCCAAATTAGCTAATTTAATTAATGGATTAGAAAAAACTAAAGGATTCACTTACTAACAGTAGATAAAAGAATTAGTGTGAAAATCATTTACTAATAAAATTATGATTTAACTTATGTATATATTATGAAAACATACCTTTCTTTGAATTATTTCCAGAAATTTTGCAGCCAAAAAATCAAAAAATCAAAAAAATCAATCTTATGAAAAAAATAACTAGAATAACTAGAATAACTCCAACATCTATTAACATGTAATGTATTTTATTTCTCTTCTATATCCGAACTTGATATTCCCTTTATTATAGCTTAACTGATGTTTGAAGATTTACCTGGTCTTATTTGATTTTGATAGGTTCTAAAATATTTAGAAGAAATGTTTTAGATACGATCTATTTGTATTTCTTTTATTTGTATTTCTTCTTTTTATTTCTACTTCTTTTTTTTTTCTATTCTTCTTTCTAAGATTTTTTACGTTTTGATTTTTTGAATTCCAGTTTATGAAATCTACGAAAATTATTTAAACCTGAAAACTAAACAAAAAATAATTATATAAAATGAATAAACATAATGAAGAAAAATAAAAATAGAATCATACGCTGATTATTAGAAATAAGATTTATAATTTAAGAGGTTTTTGTTTTTTTTATGGTTTAAGTGTAACATTGAATCTAATTTATAAATATATATTATCTTATTTCTAACTTCAATTCTTATGAAATATTCAAGAACTAAAAATCTGCTAAATCTACATAATATAAATTCTTAAATCCGCTAAATCTACTTAATCTAAATTTAATATCTAAAGCTTTGAAAATAATCCTTTTTATAATAAAACTTATAGAATGTAAAATAAGAATGAAGAAAATTTTAAATACCCTATAATTCATTAAAAATTTTATTATTTATCCTTCTATATTTACATTTATAAAAAATATAAAAACGAATCATGATACTTTTGTTAAATTTATTAAAGATCAAGAATTATAGAGAATGATATTACATTTACCTTATAATATGATACACCTATAATTAATAAGTTTCTTAAAAAACCTTCGGTTTTTCAAGTTTTCTACTCTTTTTTTTCTACTTTTTATTTCTACTTTTTTTTTCTACTCTTTTTATTTCTACTTTTTTTCTCTACTATTTCTTCTTAGATTTTTAACGTTTTGATTTTTTGAATTCCAGTTTATGAAATCTACGATATTCTTGCTATAATCAAATAATATTCAAAATCCAAGAACTAAAAAAAATGTTTAATCTTAAATCTGCTTAATCATTTTCTTGTACTTAAAAAACCTTCGATAATTTAGGTATAAATAGTTTAACTAGAAAAAGAATATTGGAAGTTAAACAATTTGTCCAATATGAATGATCTGAAGTAAAAAGAATTATTTTTATTCTTTTCTAACTCAAAGTAATTTATCTAAGAGAATATATATTATTTATAATATATTGTTATTAACGTATTATCAGGTAATTATTTATAAGTGTACCACAAAATAATAAATATTTGTTAGAAAACAGTTTAAATAATTATTCTATTAATTACCCTAATAGACAATTTATATAAAACATTTATTTTAATTTTAACTTATGGAACATTAAAAATTATATATACTAAATAAAAATTATTTAGCTTGTTTTTCAAGTTTTATAGTTGGATTATCACAAAATATTAAATGTCTTTCAAATTTAAACCAATTTTATAAAAGTTTTTCTCATTGTTTTAATTTATATTTTCTAAATAATCAAGTAATATTCAGAATTCAACAACTAAAAAAAATGTTTAATCTGCTAAATCTAAAATCTTCTAAATCTTAAATCTTCTAAATCTGCTTAATCATTTCTTATACAAAATAGATAATTTTGATATTGGTAAAAATGAGGATTCTAATTATGGAAAATTAAGATATCAAATAAGAAATAGAAATAATATAGATAAATCTGAATTAAGGAAATTAGTCAAATGAAAACTACTAAGTTATCAGATATAAATTCAAAAGATTAGAATATGCAGATAACTTACTTATAGGTATGTTCATATAAAACTTTAACTATAAAAAATGAATTGAATCATTTTTGTAATAGTAGTAATCTTTCACTTAAACACATATAACAAATTTTAGATAAATACCAATTTTTCATTGAATTATAATATTTTTTGGCTGCAAAATTTCAAAAATTTTAAACTAAATAAAATTAATCTTTAGAACAAGAAGCAGGTTAGTTAAGTTGTTTAAAATAAACTTAAAATTTGCTATCTGATTAATCTTAAATCTGCTAAATCTAAAATCTAAAAAATCTAAAAAATGTTTAATCTGCTAAATCATTTTCTTGTACTTAAAAAACCTTCAATTTTTTAAATCTATTTTAAACAACTTCACAAAGATCTTTGAGATCTTAAGTAATTAGACTCAATAAAATCAGGAGTAACTTGGATTTCTTCTTCTTCGTTTAATCCATTAGTTATTTGTACTTGTTAAAAATATTTAAAGATCAAAAAGATAAATCTGGTGTTTATTTATTAAAAAATAATATATTATAAAAGGAATATTTGTTTATGATATTAATAAAAATTTTATAAAAAAATATGATTTAAGTTGATTTTAATTTAAATTTAGTAAAATAATTAGTTACTTTTTTTATTTAAATTATTATTCATTTGTTTATAATAGAAATAGATTAGTGGGATTAGTTTATTATTTTGATTAAATATATCAAAGAAGAAATGAAATATATAATAAAAAATATAAATGGAATAATAAAATTAAAAATTGATCCATTTATTAAATCAACCGAAGGTTAAGTTTCTACTTATTCTCATAATCTCATAATCTCATAATCTCATAATCTCATAATCTCATAATCTAAAATCTAAAAAATCTAAAATCTAAAAAATCTAAAATCTAAAATTTGCTAAATCTAAAATCTAAAAAATCTAAAATCTAAAATCTAAAAAATCTAAAAAATCTAAAATCTAAAAAATCTAAAATCTGCTAAAATCTAAAAAATCTAAAATCTACTTAAGTTTCTTGTAATTTAAAAAACCTTCAATTTTTTAAGTTCATTTTAAACAAGTAACTTAAAAAACCTTCGGTTTTTTAAGTTTTCTACTTTATTCGATATATACATATATTCATTCTATTTACATCTATGGTCCCTCGATAAACTTCAAAATATCCTCCACCGATTTCGAAGCGATTTCCGGATTCGACTTTACGGTTTTCTGTAAAGTTTTCTTTTGAGTCTTTTGAGTTTTCTTTTCCTGGACCTTTTTAGGTTTCTGTTTTTTTTGAACTTCCATATACTCAAGATACTTGGAGATGTTCTCGGTATACTTTGCCGATTGTTTAGATAAGAAATCGTCGTGTCCCAAACATCTCGTAAAAATATCCGAGGCAATAGTAAAGAAATCCAAAGATTCCTTAAATTTACTTGAATTCAAAAGAAGCATAGCAAAAGAATGATAAATACTCCCGGTAATCTCAGAAACAGCACCGTTACTTTCTATCGAAAGATCCAACGCTTCCTGGTAAAACTTGGCTGCCTGGCCATACAATTTAACCTGGGTCAAGTTACTGGCCATATTGGTCAACGTAGTGATCAAAGTAGGATGGTCTCTTCCGTAGATTTGCGTCCAAACGTCTATAGCTTGTTTGTATAGTTTTAACGAGTTTACTAGTTCCAAGTTAGAAGACTCAAAGTACCCGGAATTCATATAAGAAGTTATAGTATCAAAAGAGTCGAAACCCGTGGTTCTTTCGGAAATGATAATCGCCTTTCTAGCAATTAAAGCGGCCTGGAATTCCATTCCGATTTCAGCGTAAACTTGCGAAATCATGTTATATAAAGTTACAGTTTCTTTGTTAACTACGCCGTGGATTTGTTCCTGGATATTCATCAACTCGTTTAATAAAGAAACGCCGGTTTCCTTATCTCCTTGAAGGATATGAGATCTCGCGGTTTGGAAAACTTCATCGATAAGCGAGGATTTATAATCGGAATCTTTGATTATAGGAATAAAATTGACCACATCCTCGGAAGTAAAGATCGTAGATCTTTGGATAATTATTGTAGAAATAACTTCCGACTTTTTTCCCTTTTTCTTTTTCTTTTGGATTTCGGTTTTCACGATTTCCAGAGATTTCTGGAATTCCGGAAATTCCGATTTCGTGAAAACGTAATTATTTGATTTCCACTGGATTCCGAATTTAATTGCGATTTCTCGTAATAACTGGGCAGGCCGGATTTGGGAAACCCAATTTTCAGGCAATTTATATCTAAACCGAATAAAAACTTGTTCTTTAACTTTAGAAAGAACTTGAGAAGAAGTTAAAGTGGAAAACGATAAATCTTCGGGGTCAACAAAGTTTTTAAGTTCCTCGTTAATTACGATTTCCGGAGTTTCGTGGATTTCTCTTCCTAGTAAACAATTATGGAAATGAGCTACTAAAGAAGGCATTAAGTAGATTGGAGATTTAGCGGAGATTTCACGGAGAATGTGTTTGGAAGCTCTGGAAATCATTTCCTGGACACAAAGGTGGTGAATTGTTTGAAGATTAGCGAGGATTGGTTCGAAGGTGGCGGAAGTTTCTGAGGATTCTGAGGATTCTGAGGATTCTTTAGAATCCGAAGAATCTGAAGAATCTGAAGAATCTTTAGTTTCCTTAGATTCTTCTTTTTCCTTCTTTTCCTCTTTTTCCTTTTCTTCTTCTTCTTTTTCCTTCTTTTCCTTCTTCTCTACGTTCTTTTTAAAAACATTTTCCAATTTCTTTTCCTCCTTCTCCTTCCTTTCCATCGCTTTTTCCGCGATATACCCCAAATATCTCAAGTTAATTCCGCTTTTATGCAAAGATTGAGTTAAATGCAGGCCATCAAAAGGAACCAGATTTGCAGTAACTTCATCCAAATACTCGTCAATTAAGGTCTTGACGAATTGGGATAATTCCCTTACAACTTTAAGGTCTTCGTTATCTCCGGAAAACGCATCGGGGTTAAACACGTACTTATCAGTAGGTAATTGCAAATCCTCGGTATTTTTAGCAGTTTCTTTAATATAAGAAGTGATATTGCGCTTCCACCATTCCGAAACCGCTTCGTGTCTTAAAAGCGATTCCGAATGAGGATAAGAAGTTTCACTATTATTCCAATTCTTTTCCGTAAACTCGATATCACGAGGAACAGTTCTGAATAAATCAATCACGTATTTCCGTCCATCAGACCCTTTAATTCCTTTTGTATCTTTAGAAACCAATAACTCGGTATCTCCTTCCTTATGTTTCTTTAAATGGAAAGTCTCAGCGATTTGGTTCATACACTCCTCAAAAGATTCGTCGCTTACGATTTCCGAATTATCGCTCGTTAATCCGTATGAAACCTTTTCTTCCGTTTCGGAGTTGAAAATCCCCGGAACAGGAGCCTGGCAGATAATTCTTCTTCCCATATAATCTACAATACAGGAAACTAAAGTGTGAACTCCTGCATCGATCCTATTTAAAACTTTAATAGCCGCTATATCTTTATTAGCAGTGGATCTAGAAGCTTCTACTCCTCCAGAAGTTTCGAAAAGATCCGAGGTAGTAGCACTGGAAGTGTAGAAAATTCCGTTTTTCAAGAAAATCTGTTTATCAGGATCCTCGGAAGGATCCATAGGCTGTAAGTTTCCTTTTACGATATTTATTGCGGTTTCCGTTGCCGTTTTCGTGAAATCGGCCAAGTTTTTATGGATAATTCGTTCCTTCATTATCCGCTCGTTAAACGTGGAGTTCGGTAATTCCCGGATCGACTGGATATCCTCGTTCCAATCTTTAACGTAATCAGATCCATCTACTCCGTTACTAAGTAAAGGCAACTGGAAGCGAGATAAATCGGGAATGTTCTTGATCTCAGGGTTAACTAACCAAGGCAGGTTTAACCGAGGAGCAAGCAAATACGATTCCGGATGAGTAATAGAGGAGAAATGGAGTTCGTTTTGGGAAATGGCTTGGGAAAATTGCGAGGAAATTGTATCTATCAAATTAAATAAAGTGAAATTTTTTCTCTCTTTGATTTCTGGATTGAAAAAAGTTGAAGAAGATTTGTTAACGAAAAAACCAGAAACGTGGCACGTGACGTGGACGATTTCTCCCTCTAAAGTTTGAATAGTCAAGTAAAGAAGATCTCCCTTTGTTTTTTGAGAAGGAGAAGGAGTCCATTGGGAAACAGTTAAGGATCTAATAGGGATTTTTGTGTTTTCAATGATACTGGAGATTTCCGCGTGTTTAGAGAGATTTGATTGATGAGAAAGAATTTGCTCGGAAATCTGAATAATTTTTTCAGAATCAGATTGTTCTTTTAATTTTGATTCTTCTTTCTCTTCTTCTTTCTCTTCCTTTTCCTTTAAAGGAGTTAAAGATAAATCATTGAATTTCGAGATTCCCGAAGAAATCCCCGAATCCTGGGAAATTCTATCAAAATAATGTAACCCAATAACTTCTCTAAATCTCGTAATCTGCTCATAAACCTTGGCCAAGTTATAAGGTCTTTCCTTTAAAGTAACGGGAATTTCCGAAATACTAGACAATCCAATACTTTCTGCGATTTCCTCATAACTAGCAATGTCGAATTTCGATACATTCACCTTTCCAAAATAAATCTCATAATTGGTCAAGTTTCTGGTGGCGGGTAAAAGAAGTAAAGTTTGTCTTAATTCGTTCAAAGTGTCGGAGGAATACGAAGGAAGTTCCAAGATTTCCTGCGTAGAAGATAAACACCTTGGAAGCGTGATCTTCAAGAGGATCTCAGATGTTTCTGGTTCTGTCATGGTGAATGAAAGAAAGAAATGGAAAATGAAATGAAAAATGGAAAATGGAAATTGAAAAAATTTTAGTGGACGAAAAATGAAAAAATGAAAAAACCGAAAGTATGAACAAACCGAAGGTTTGTGAATACGTAGGTTGAAGATACGTAGTATACGTAGTATATACTACGTATACTACGTATACATATTTTACTATACATTAAAAAGGTCTAAATTTCTACTCTTACTAGCTATATTTCTATATTTCTAGTATTCTTATAAAGTCGATTTGAAAAACTCGATTTGAAAAAAGATTACAAGAAAAGAGATTGGATTAAAAAATGATCTAGAAATCATTGAGGAAAAAAGGTGAAAAGTTGAAAAGTATTGGAGAAAAAGTAGAAAAGTATTGGAGAAAAAGTATTGAAGAAAAAGTAGAAAAGTATTGAGGAAAATTACTTGAAAAAGTATTTAAAAGTATTTAAAATTACTTGAAAAAGTATTGAAGATATCTCGATTGGTTAAGTTATCTTCAATGTTTTTATTTTATCTTTTTTTACTCTTTATCTGTTATCTTGTAGAACGTGGGTTAATTAAGATTACTTTATACTTGGAATATCCTGGAAATTGACTCATAAGAAGTGAGAAATTATCCAAAATTAATGACGCATTTTTCTCTTAAAATTAAAGTGGCTGGCTGCAAAAGACCCGAAGTGCAAACAAACTGAACAAACCGAAGGTTTGTGAAGTTGTATTTGAAAATGAACAAACCGAAGGTTTGTGAAGTTGTATTTGAAAAAGAACTAACTACTGAAAAACTACTGATAAAATATTGAAAAACTACTGAAAATTACTGAAAATTACTGAAAATTACTGAAAACTAACAAACTTCTTAACAAACTTCTTAAGAGATCGAAGTATATTGTATAGTTTTGAGGTTTTAGGTATTTTTCTGAACTTGCTATTAACTAATACAAATCTAAAAACCATTCAAGTATCAAAAATAGTAATATAAAAAAGAAGAGGAATGTTGAATATTCAAATAACTGTAACTTTTTTTGGCGCACCCGCGCTTGCCTAATTAGGAAACAAAGAACTCAACAAATTTTTAGGTGCCTTGTCTTTGTATTTGATTATTACTCTTACTTATACTTGTCTTAGTTATTACTTATCTACTAGAAGTAAATAAGTATTAGTATACTGTTTCTACTTGATTTTAGTATTAAATATTCTTAGAATTTTAAGTATACAAAATGATTAAAGTGATAGAATAACAATAGGTATTGTGAGGTTTGGATTTAGTATGATTTAAATTGGATTATGATGATTGGATTATGATTGGATTATTTAATATTGATTTAGTTTTATTCGCTAAGAAAAAGATCTAAGAAAAAAAGATCTAAGAAAAAGATCTAGAACAAATAGTAAGAGAAAAGACAGTAATAGAAAAACAGTAATAGAGTAATAGAACGTAAATCAAACAGATAAACAGTAATCGAACGTAAATAAGATCAAACATGGTAAATATCCTCTAAAACTCAATGTATGCGTCTTTACTATTCTTAGTCTTTCCTATTATTACATTCTTTACTTTATAAATCCGTACTAATAAACTTTCATTAACTTTCACTTTCAACTTTCAAATAACTTTCAAACTAATAAACTTCCCACTTTCACTTTCAACTTTCACTTTCAACTTTCAAGCATAAACAAAAAGAACCAAGTTTGATTTCTTTCCAGATATCCATTCTTAAAATGAGTAACAAGAGATTCAACACTGAGTACTTGATTATTAGTTGAATACTATTGGTTAAGAAAAGAATAAGAAAAGAGAACAAGAAAAGAATAAAAGAACAAGAAAAGAGAATATAAGCAAACAATACAAGAAAAGAAGAATACAATACAAACGAAGAACACAGCTACTCGCTTCGCTCGTAGCTCCCATCTTTATTCTAGTACTAATAAAAATAATTTATTGCTTGCTAAAAAATCTACCAAAAATCATCAACCAATAACTAAGAAAACAGAAAACAAGAAAACAGAAAACTACTCAAATCAAAACTACTCAAATCAAATCAAATCAAAACCACTCAACTCAATCAAGAGCAAACCACTCAACTCAAATCAAAGTCATGAATTTTCCCCCCGAAATCCTCGAGCTTATCTTCCGGAACCTCGACCCTCTCGACCTCTTCCTGGCCCTAACTGTATGTCGTCGCTGGCTCCTTTCTATCACCGACACTACCTGGGCTTACTCCTTCAACCGCAAGTTTGGAACGCCTTTAACCTTTCCCTCGGTTAGCGGGTCCCATTTATGGATGGAGGAGTATTTTGCAAGAGGACACGTGGCAAAAACCTGGAGCAAGGGTACTGCCTTACACAGAACGTATCAGGTAATCAACGAGTTTAAAGTGGACCTGTATTTAGTTAAAGAGAGTAGGTTGTTGACTTTCTCCGGATTTGATGTTTCGGTATGTAATCTTGAAAACGGAAAGAACCAGGCGTTTATTCCGGGAGATAATCTCGTAGGAGCACTTTGTTATGATATTTCCTGGAATTACGTGGTTGTAGGGAATATTGGAGGAATAACTTTGAAGAACTTGAATAGAGTAGGAGTGGTAAAACTTCCTACACAGGGAAATGTAACCAGTGTAGTTGTAAATCCGAAGGTGGAGAAAGGAATCGCTGTTTTAGGAGGAATGGATGGGTTCTTGGTAGGCTGGAGTTTAACAGGAGAAGTTAAAAGAGAATATTTAGGAGAAGTGAAGAAGATAGTTTCGGATTTTTGCAAGTATATTGTTGTTACTACGGATAAGTTTGTGTTTATTCTTTCTTTTGGGTTTGAGGTGTTGTATAGAATTCCCGTTTCTTTAGAGGAACATGAGGTTTTCGTGGATTTCGGAGATTCCAAAATTATTCTTTGTTATTTGAATATTTTGAGCGTGATTGATTTTAAAAAGGATCCAGAAAAAAATCAAAAAATCAAAAAAGATCAAAAAAAAGAAAAAGTCAAAAAAGATCCAGAAATCAAAAAAGATCAAAAAATCAAAAAAGATCCAGAAATCAAAAAAGATCCAGAAATCAAAAAAGATCAAAAAATTAAAGATCCAGAAAAAGATCCAGAAATCAAAAAAGATCAAAAAATTAAAGATCCAGAAAAAGATCCAAAAATCAAAAGTACTCCTAAAATCACATCCCTTTCTCTTTCCCAGAATATCGTCAAATCCTACATACAACCCGGTAAACCTCGAAGGAATATACCTGGAAACGACGGGCTTCTCTGTGCCAATATTCTCAGCGATTCTTCTGTGATTATCTGGAATGTCCGGGCAAATAAGATCTCTATACAATGTACTATTCTCCCTAAAGAGAGTACTCATACTCCTCATATTTTACGCAATAACCTTGCCCAAGTAACTGCTATTGCCTTAAACAGCTCTGTAATTGCTATAGGGTCGTATAACGGGTACACTAGTCTTTATAATGTATTTACCGGCCAGTTTATCAAAGACGCTTCCGTAAAACCTCCTAAGAAATTCTCTCATATGTATAATCAACTCTTTCCGGTATCTCATATCCATCTTTCTTCAGAAAAGGAATGTCGAGGAATCATAATATGTGGAGATCTTGTCCAGTACTTTCAATTTGGAGAGCACGAAAATCCGAAAAAAAAACAAAATGTGATAAATACGAAAAACGATTATAAGAAGATCCAAGATGGATTGGAGGAGTATGATACGCAGGTTTGGATGCAGAAGAAGGAAGAGGAGTTGGTGAATAAGTATAATGGATTGGATTTGGAGGAGGAGGTTTCCATGGCTATAGCGATAAGTGAAAGTGAGGCCGTGGATGAGGAGGAGCAGTTGAGGCAGATCTTGGAACTTTCGTTGGTGGATCAGTGATTTTATACATAATTTACATAAATTGACACGATTTTACACAATTTTCACATAAAATTTACCTAAAATTTATACAAATTTACACATAAAATTTACCAGAAAATTGACACATATAATTTACCATAAAATTTATAAAATTTACCATAAAATTTACACAATTTTACACATAAGATTTATCATAAAATTTAGGCTATAAATTTACTCATTTTACTCATAAGATTTACATAAATTTCCACATAATTTATATAGAATTTATAGAATTTTACACATAATTTACACATAAAATTTACATAAATTGACACGATTTTATACAGAATTTACCAGAAAATTTATACAGAAAATTTGCCATAAAATTTACCAGAAATTTTATACAATTTTACTCAATTTTACTCATAATTTACCATAAAATTTACCATAAAATTTCCACGATTTTATACAATTTTACACATAAAATTTACCTTAAAATTAACACATAAAATTCACTCAAATTCCCACAATTTTATACAATTTAACTCAATGATATATATTTAAGTATAACTAAACAAATCTATATATTATCGCATAAAAAAATTTACATAAAATTTCCACATAAAATTTCGACATAATTTACCCAGAATTTACACATTTATAGATAAAATTTATACATAAAATTTATACAATTTTCAATTTTACACATAAAATTTACATAAATTTACTCATAAAATTGACACATAAATTTCCATAAATTTACCATAAAATTTACTCATAAAATTTACTCAATTTTACTCAATGATATACCTTCAATTTTAACTCTGCCTAAAATCACTAGTATGATTTCCAATGATGGATATACAATATATTAATTTTACTATATTAATATTAAAAATAATAGAAAAGTATATTATATAATATTTTATATTTTATGCGTCAAGATATTTTTCTATATATATTTGCATCTTATATTTTATAGTTATCGGGGTTTAGTGCGAAAGTGAATATTCCAGTATTTCTATTTCTAAGATTTAATATTTCTAAGATTTCCAATATTTAATATTTCTAAGATTTCTAATATTTCTAAGATTTCTATTTATATTATTTCTAATATTTCTAATATTCACATATTTCTAAGATTTCCTATATTCTAAGATTTAATATTTCTATTTCTATATTTCTAAAATTCTAAGATTTCTAATACTCTAAGATTTCTATTTCTTATATTCTAAGATTTCTTATATTTCATTTCTAGTCCAATAGTAATGATTCAAAAGATTAAAAAGAGGATCCGGGCACAAAACATAGATAGAAAAAGTACATAGTGTATTTATATATATATAAATATATTTATATATAAATATATTTATATTTCTATATATATTATTCTATTCCTTTCTATTCCTTTCTATTAATTTAACTCCACCTATGAGGAACTTTGTAATTCTCTAATTCTTTATAATTTTCACTTTTGATCCGTCAAATTCCGCGATTTTCTCCGAAAATTTGCTCGTTTTGGAGTGAAAATTTGCCCCAGAAGTCACGTGCGGACATCAAAAGAGCATTATTAGATATTAGAACATTTATTAGACATTATTCATTATTAGACATTCACTTTCATTTTCATTTCACTTTCATTTCATTAATATTATTTCATTTTTTTCATGTTAATTAATTTCATTAAACAGGCCAAACATTCTGAAAAACTTGCGTTTTTCCAAAGTTCCCATCCATATTTGAATTCCACGAGTTTGGTAAAGTATCGGGACTTATATAACCGGAAATGGACCAATGAAGGGCCTCATCCTTCCAGTGCGAGTAGAAACTACTTAAGTATAGATACTGGGCATTACGGGTTATATTGTACGTTATTTAACCACGATGAGAAGAACCGAGGCCAGAGAAACCAGTTTGAGCATTTCACGTTTGTATTTGGTCTTGATAATTTCACAAGCGTATTGTTTGTAAATCTGTATCAAAGGCAAAGTATACGGTTGTATCTGACTCGGAGCATTCCGGGAATTAAAGAGGTAAGTGAAAAGGAAATTAAAGAGAATGAAATTGAAGAGAATAAAGAAATTAAAGAAATTAAAGATGAAAATTTACAAGAAAAAAAAGAGAAGGAAAATTTACAGGAAGAAAAAAATCCACAGGAAATTAAAGAAGAAAAAGAGAAAGAAATTAAAGAAAAAGAAGAAGAAAATTTACAAGAAATTGAAGAAAAAAATCCACAAGAAATTGAAGAAATTAAAGAGAATAAAGACGAAAATATACATGAAATTAAAGACGAAAATCACGATGAAAATAATGACGAAATTGAAGAAATTAAAGACGAAATTAAAGATGAAAATGTAAAAGAAAATTTACAAGAAATTGAAGAAATTGAGGAAAAAAATCACGATGAAAGTAAAGAAATTAAAGAAGAAAATCACGATGAAATTAACGAAATTAAAGAAAATATAAAAGAAGAAATTGAGGAAAAAAATCCACATGAAAATAAAGACGAAATTAAAGAAAATCACGACGAAAATAAAGAAATTAAGGGCGAAAATTTACAAGAAATTGAAGAAAAAAATCTACAAAATTTACAAGAAAATCCACAAGAAATTAAAGAAAATTTACATGAAAATCACGACGAAATTAAAGAAAATCACGATGAAATTAAAGACGAAATTCAAGAAAATCCACAAGACCACGATGACGTTTTCCTCACTACCCAATTAACTCAAATCCACACGATCTCCTCCCAAAATCCTCACGATTTAGATATAATATACCCCCTTTACCAAACTTTAAAACGCAACGATATCCAACTTCCCGATATTTCCTCGTATAATATAATCCTCTCTTCCGTTTCAAGAAGAAACTTGGACCTGGAATCTTGTTTAGATTCCATGGAACGTAAATTAACCACTTTATTAACAATTTATCAAGATATTCTTCAAAGTCGTGTGAAACCCAATCTCGAAACTTTTCGTATAATTTTAACAAATTTATTTGAAGGAAGTTTGGAAAGTGATACGTATAAAGATGAAAACCCGTATTCGTATAATTTACATAAAACCAAGGCACGTGAATTTGGCCAAATTGGCGTTGAGTTATTTAATTCCATTTTACATTACGAACTTCTTGAAGATTTGGTTCCGAAAATCATCCAGTATCTTAATAAAAACCCGGAAATTATCAATAAAACCATTTTAGAAAAATTGGTTCCAATTTTAGAAAAAAATTTAGAAATTTACGGTGAATCCGAAATTTATTCTACTCTTGAATTCGTCAAGTATTTAAGTAAATTTGAAATCTGGGATTTAAAAACTCGCTACGAGTTTATTTCCAAATTATATTCCCGTCTTAAAGAAATGGAAACCGATGAATATAAAATGTATTCGAAATTAATCGAGTCGTTAATTTATAACAATCAGATAAAAATCGCCTCACAATTTCTCGATGAAATTCTCATAAAATATAAAAACCATTTTTCTGAGAAAAACGGAATTTCCCTTGTGATTTCGCTGTACATTTCTTCTATAAAAAACAAAAACGTGATTAAAGGATATACCTTGATGAGAAAGTTTAATAGGATCTCGTATATTCCCGAACTTTCCAATTCCCTATATAACGAGATTATTATAGGTCTTATAAAAAAGTATTATGAAAACCAGAGAAAAGAGATTTATACGAAAATCTGGGATTTATACGATTACATGGCCATTAAAAAAGATTACCAGGAAACTTCTACCTTCCAATTATCCCAAGGAAAAACTCATTGCCGGGATTTACTCTTTACTTTAGGTGTAGAATCCGGAGATCATAGCCGGGTTTTCCAATTAATCAAAGAAACGCTTTTGAAAAACCACTTGATTTCCGATTTGGCGTGTTTTCGGAAACTCTTGAATTACTTGAATAACGGGGTTTATACGAATGGGTTTAACCAGTACTATTTTGGGTTAATATGGAGTATAGTAGATTCCCAGTCTACGCATTACCGTAATTCCAAAGATTTAAACTCGTTTATTTCTGAATTCTCGGTTTATTTAATCCCGAAATCGGACTTCTCTGTTATTCGACTTTTTATGAATTCTTCCATGATTGAAAAAGCAGTAGATCACTTTGATTTCCAGGTAGATAACATATACGGGTTGATTGTAGTATCAAAAGTATTAATGGGATATGTACATTTAGGGGATGTACAGTTATTCCATAAAGTTTTGAATTTCCAGGCTCGACTTTTTAACCAATTTGAAGATACAGAAAATCAGTATGTGGAATTATCAGAAGAATTAAAAGAGTATAAAAAAGATCTTGAATGTCATTTAAGAAAGTTATTAGAGATTTCTAAAGATTCTTATGACATTTCTTATGACATTTCTTATGACACTTCTTATGCCTGTAAACAACTTAATCTTGGTTCTTTTTATTACGACGAAAACTTATCCTATTTATTGAATATAAACTACAACTCGGGAGTTGAAAGGTTTATGGAATTGTTTCTAGAAGGTTCCACTTTTACATACAGTACCTGGAAGATTATTATCAATTATAATTTTCTTCCTAATTTTAGAAAAATCAAATGTTCGCATTTTATAGATCGGATTTGGAATCTGAGTTTTAGAGAAAATGAGAAAATTCAATTATTGGAAGATTTGATTTTGTTACATGAAGATAAAGTGAGTATTAAGGTTATTGAGTTTTCTTTGAAAGAGAAAATACGGAACCAACTGGTTTTGAGGTGTTTGATAAATGAATGTAATATGACTAGTAATATTTATTTGAAAGGGTTGATGGAAAGTAAAGATTTTTTTGATTTACTTTCACAGGAAAATCACCTTTTTTACTTTGAATCGATGGAATCTCGACTGAAGTTTAGAGAAATTATCGATTTATTTGAAATGAGGGAAATTCTGAGTGAATTCTCGTATTTTTACAACCTTTCTTTACTTGAATGTAATGAGAAATCCAAGTTTATGAAGGAAATCAAAAAGGATTTAAAAGACCTTAAGAAATCGGAGAAATTCACCCTTTTACTTGTTAAGTATTATTTATTAATAGATACTGCCCAAGCTATGGATATTATTTCCAAATTGGGAAGTTTTTTCCCGGATTCTCAAAATATAAAAGAATCCGTTTTATTAGCGAGAATCACCAGAAACTTGAATAAAGGGTTTACTGAGGTTTTGAACTCGCCTAGTTCTACGATTAACGAACTCTCCTTGAAGTTACTATGTGGAAATGTCCAGCCTGAACTAGTTTATAATTCGAATTTGGTATTTAACAGAATAACAAAGGACAAATTGGTGGATTGTTTAGTAGAAAATTTGAAAAAAGTTTCTATTTCCTCTTTGGTCACAAAACTGGCGTCGAATTTAAAGTTCCAGAAGGTTCTTCAACTTTTTAGAAGTTTACATATTCACAATTTGAGTACTCTGCAATTACTCAGTATACTCAAATTACTCACTTTAAACCAATCAAGAGAAGTTTTACACGTTTTATTAAGTAGATTTCTTAATAATGGAAAAAGTAGTGACGTGGTCAATTTTTACTTTTTGCAAACTGAATTCAAAGAAAACGATAAAGTAAAGGTTTTGCAATTATTCTTGAAATGTTTTACGTATCTTAAAGATAAAATTAATTTATCGATAGTTGGGGATTTTTGCAGGGAAAATGAGATCTGGTTGGATTACAATGAAAGAGAGTTTGAAAAGGAACTTGGAATAATATAAATGAATAAACGATTTAAAGACTTTTAGAAGTGTAGTGAGTAATTTAATGTATACTAATTTAACTAATTTTATGTATAATAATTTTATGTATACTAATTTAATGTATAATAATTTTATGTATACTATTTCCTTATATGTATTCAGATTTATGTTGGTGCATTTTTTAACTAGTATGTGTTTTATAGGATAAGCTATTAATATTAAATTCTTAGTTAACTGTATTTTATTAGAAGGATATTAAGCTTATTTCTTTATATATTAAATTCTTAGTTAACTATTTGTTTTATTAGAAGAATATTTTCACTTATTTCTTTATATATTAAATTCTTAACTATGTGTTTTATTTCTTTAGATATTAAATTCTTAATTAATTAGGATTATTTTATTAAAAAGGCCCGAACTTCAAAACAAAAAAAGGCCCTAACTTCAACGTATTTGGAAAAGGCCCGAACTGCAACAGTGAGAGGAAAAGGCCCGAACTTCAAAACATAAAAAAGGCCCTAACTTCAAAAACATAACGAAAAGGCCCGAACTGCAACAGTGTAAGAGGAAAAAGGCCCGAACTTCAACGTATTTGGAAAAGGCCCGAACTGCAACAATAAAAGACCCTAACTTCAATACATAAGAAAAATACACATACTAAATATAAAAGGCCCTAACTTCACGTACTAAAAAGGCTCCAAAAAAACACATAGTAATTTAAAAGGCCCGAACTTCAATACATAACGAAAAGGATATTAATTCTAACTACGTTTTTTTTTCTACTATTTTTATCTTATATTATTTCTACTAAGGTTATAATTGATGAATGAAAAAGACATAAAGCTATTGAGATTTCTCATAATATTAGAAGAATTTAATATATTAATAGATATTTGAACATAAGATTAAGATAACATTTCTGAAATCTTCATTTCATACTTTTTAAGGATTATCAATAATGTGTATATCGTTTCTAGACTTGATATTCCGGTTTTCAATTAATTTCAATATCTATAGTAAATTACCAATTTTAAAAACATAAGAGTGAAATAAGAGTCATAACACTAAGAAAATGAGTATAAATAGAATACAAACGATCTCTTCTATTCTGTTCTTCTATTTGTTGTTAGGGTCTTTATTAGAAGTTAGGGTATTTATTTGAAGTTAGGATGTTTATTAGAAGTTAGGATCTTTTAATTTTTAAATTTCTTGCTAATTTCTCATTTTCTTCTCACTATTTTTTTTCTCACTCCCGCTATTTTCTCACTAAATCTCACTAAAAAAACTCACTAATCCCTGTCCTCACTTTTCTCACTAATTCCTCGATTTTCTCACTAAAAAAAAGTTTTTTCTCCCTAAATATTTTCTCACTATTTTTTTCTCACTAATTCAATGTTGAAGTTAGGATGTTTTTAGATAGAGAGAAGAATATAAAGAGAATAAAGAGAATAAAGAGAAGAAAGAGAAGAATATAAAGAGAAGTTTAATACAAATCTCGCTACGCTCGATTCTTATATTCTCAATATCTTTGTTTAATAAGAAAATTCTATATATCCTAAAAAAGATATTCCTTGTTATTTGTATTTTATCTTTAAAGTAACCTTTAAATATTTACTAGTCATATCTTATATATTCTAATTGATGTGATTTTCTAGGTTTTATTTACTAATTTCTTATTATTTGTATTCTAAATTATTATATTATTGAATATTATTTTTATCCATATAGTCAAATATATATATAATAATGGACTGTCTATTTCTAGGTAGTTTAGTATATTTCTACTTATATTTAGTTATTTACCGTCTTTTTGAAATATGATTAGTGCGTTGGATTCGCACGCTTCTGTAGATTATAAGCTCGTTTTTGGTTTTTCATTTTTACAGTTGATCCGTTTATTTATCACTTTTTATTGCAATTTTTTTGCAGCTTTTAAATTTGCAACTTTCGTGCGGCTCATGAAAAATTGCCTAATTTGGAAAGATTTAAATAACCATGAAACGAGCGAAGAGAGTATCTATTTCTACGTAGTTATAAATATACCTAAATAGTCTTTACTTATTTATAAATAAAAATTATCATAAAAATTATCATAAAAATTATCATAAAAATTATCATAAAAATTATCATAAAAATTATCATAACTTCATTTTTAGCACAATTTACTGAGAATAGGGAAAAAAAGAATACATTTTAGGGAGGATAGCGAGAAAAAAGATTATAATTTAATGAGAATAGCGAGAAAAAAAGAACACAATTTACTGAGAATAGCGAGAAAAAAGAACACAATTTACTGAGAATAGGGAAAAAAGAATACATTTTAGCGAGAAATAGGACTTAAGTTTTTAAATATTCCAATTTTTTGTGGAGAATTCCTCTTAAAATTACACTATGAAAAGAATTCATACATGTTTTTTACCCAGAAGATTCTACAACGTACATCCATGGCTATAACTTGTTTATTGTAGAAGAGAATTCATCGTGTCAAACCTAAAGGGAAATTAGGTTAATCTGGAACTTTGATTTATATAGTAATGGATCTTTTAAGAATATTCAGTATATCGAGGAAGTTTATATGAAGATTCCAAGAGGCGGTTTTACTGGGAAACAAGATCGTATATAGTTAAGTTCTTTGGAAAAGGTTGTTAGTAAAGTGGAGAGTTTGTAGAAAAAGTAGAAAAAGTAGAAAAAGTGATTCGGAGTTTTTTCATTGATTAGAAATAGAAATATTCTTTATTTCATATATAGAAATATTACATATAATTTTTCTTCATAAATATTTCATAGTTTTTTCTTCATATATAGAAGTAAAAGTATTCCGTATAATCTTTATATATATAGAAGTAGAAGATTCCGTAGTTATTTTTATATATATAGAAATATTTTATACTCTTTATTCATAAATATTCCATAGTTTTCTTCATAAGTATTTCATAGTTTTCTTCATATATAAAAATATTCCATACTCTTTATTTTTGTTCATATAGAAATAGAAGTATTCCATATAAAAAACATAGTCTTTATTTTTGTTAATATATAGAAATAGAAATATTCGGAGATTTGTTCATAAATATTCCCAGTCTTTATTTTTCTATAGAAATTGAAATATTCTTTATTTTTCTATAAAAATAGAAATAGTAATTTAAATATTATCCTCATTTCTGAAATACGGTAGAAATTGAAAATAAGCCATTTCAACTTTTTAAAATTAAAGCGCAAAGAGATGGAAGCGTTTCCTTTTGAATTCATTTGAGATTTATGAAGAAATTCATAGATTGGTTTTTTGTAATCAGAGAAATCTTCATCTTTTTCGAATATAACGAATAACAAAGTAGAAAGTAATAAGAAAAGTAAAAAGTAATAAGAAAAGTAAAAAGTAATAAGAAAAGTAAAAAGTAATAAGAAAAAATAAGTAATTACAAATTACTTGTGAACTGATAAATTATGAATATTAATAGAATGATATAAATTATGAATATTTTATTAAATTTTACAAGTACTTGATTTTTCTTTCCAGACTAAATTCTGTTAAAACTTGAAGGAAATATTACAATCATAAATTAAGCATATTTAAAAGAAACAGAGGACTCTTGTATTAGGCAGTTCATCTTTATAAAAAACAAGAACATGATGTTTTATATGAGACTCGTAATATTCCTTTGATATTAGTATTAATTATTACTATTAATATTCTTAATTCCATTAATATTTATTTAATACTTAATAATTTCAAATTTTCGATAAAAAAATAATATGAGAAATTCCTTTAATAATATTAAAAAAGAGTAGGAAAAATGATACCACATATTTAATACGATTCCTTATATATATTAATTGTCTGATTATCCGATAATGCTTTTTATGAATAAAAGAAATAAAGCTCAATTATGATTACAAGTTCTACAAGAATTAACATAATTTTAGAATACGCACTTTTTAGAAATGCACTTTTTGCAGCCATAAAATATAGCTATGATAATAGAAAGTGAATATAAAAACAGTAGTACTTTATTATAAGTATTATATGAATAGTATTATATGAATAGTATTATATGTATATTATTCGTATATCAACTTTGCTTACAAAAGTGATAAATGTAAAATAAATACATTTAGTTTGAATTTACTAGAATATGTGTTTCCTATAATATGTGTTTTAATGGGAAATCTGATATACCTAGTTATGGCTTTTTTACGTATATTAAAACGATTTTATAGTGAGTTTGGCATACCTTCTCAAATCTTTTCGTATTTGTAAATAATTGGATGTTTTCAGAAGAATCTATTATGTACGGTATGTAGACGATTTTCATTTATTCAGGAATATTTAAATTCACTTTTTGAATTAGTATTTCGTGATTATAATTATTCAGGATTATATTAACTAATGAATCCATTACATTGTATAGTTTAATGTTGAAAGGAATTTTTAATATTGGTCTCAAAATGATTTCCGAGTTATTGAATTTGAAATTTGCAACTGAACAAAATTCTCATATTTATAAATTCTCATATTATTTCAATTAAGAATTAAATTCAAATTTTTTAACTTAAAATTTTCAACTCTCTCATGTTAAATCTAAATATGATTGCAAAATTACAAATCAAAATTATCGAACTCTGAATTTCTTTAAATACAAAATCTTCAAATAAATCCACTTCATATACAGATTTTAAGATTTGATGTTTTAGAGATTTTTGAGATTTTAAAGATTCTAGAGATTTTTGAAATATAGAGATTTTAAAGATTTTTAGATTTTTAGATTTTTAGATTTTTAGATTTTTAGATTTTTGAGATTTTTAATTTACTCAGTTTTTTACTATTTAATAAACAAGATATCTATGAAGATTGCATTTCCTATTTATTATCGACATTTGATTTTATGCTTATTAGATAATTGAGTTATACATGAAATATTCAAAATGAAGAAATATTCGAACTACAGGTTTATATTTCCAGATAACTCAAGAGATTATTTAAATTTCAGTTCAATCGATATTACGGATTTTCCAGGTATGATTAAGAAAAGTAATGACATTGATTTAAGATAAGTTATTTCAAGTTATTTAAGATAAGTTATTTCAAGTTATTTAAGATAAGTTTTAAAATAAGCTAATCATATATGACCTGTGAAAATCGAAAAATTTTGTAATCATTACAACTAATTATCATAAATATAAAGAATGTCATTGAAATTGATCATTTAATAATCATAAATTTTAAATCTTTAAACAAATTATAATATAACTTATACCTAACCATTTGTAAGGTAACCATAAAAATTAATCATATAAGATATCTATGAGACAATTTCCATGTCCATATTCTATTTAACCAATGAATTAAACATTTTGATTTACAGGCAAAATTCAATAAACGTAATTGAATCCGGTATACCGTGAACTAGACTTCTGAAGAAATCCAAAAGAAGATTATCAATAAATGGTAAGGCTAATGATCCAAATAGAATGAAGAGACGTTTTAAGTTGGATCTAAAGAATCTTTTTCAATTCTGGCAATTCAAAAATATAAATTAAAAAAAAATAACAAATAAAAATAAGAACATGTTTCAGATTAAATGATAAGTAGAGACACATGCGAGTTAACCCTTTGATATATATTCAAACATTTCCCATTGATTCTTCATATGATTTATATATTTCTATCTTAATTATATAATCCTTTTCTATTGTCTTTACATTTGTTATATGTACTTTTTTAAAGTTTAATGTAACACTTTTTTCAGATTTAGTACTGGATAAAAATCTGTTCAATTCTTATTAATAATAGAAAAAATAGAACATTTAAACCTGAACAGAATATAAATGCTGCATCCTTTTACTGTTTCCTATTCTTTGTGTATTTAATAGATTCATTAAAAAATGTTAATAATAAAACAAGAACGTATTTTAAGTTTATGTATCAAGATCTTTTTATTGCAACTGGCTGTATAATTATTAGTAAATTTTTTATTCAATCCATTATAAACATTAATATATTTGTTACTTTCCCTCTTAATTTTTTTACATGCTATTTTCAGATTTGGGTTTTCCCTTTTCCTTTTTCTTCATTTAGCCTTTTATTATATAATATACTCATTTATATCTTCACCATTTTCTAATATAAATATCAACATTACGATAAACATCATAACATAATTATCACTAATATTATCATAAATATAGCAAATACACTTATTATATAAAAACGATAACTATATGGCATTTTTTGTTTAAACATTAGTTTCTGATATTTAAATTATCACTAGGATTTAATATTTTTGGTCATTTTATGAATTAATAAGAACACAGAGAGAAATGTGAAGCGTGATAAGTTCCATTGAAGATTAACTGAGGAGTACTTTAATGATTATTGATGGTTTATGGTATTCTAAATATTATTTCAAATTCTATGTTAATACTCTTAAATGGTAAGATCATAATTTCAATTCTTACTTATTATTAAGCTGATAAGAAAAGTTGAAAATTTATGATAAAAATCAAAAACGAGTTAAAAGAAAAAAAGCCCCTTGAAAACTGAAAGACCCGAACTTCAAAGAAAGACCCGAACTTCAATACATAAAATAAATCAGAAGGGGAAAGGCCCGAACTTCAATACATAAAACAAATCAGAAGGGAAAAAGGCCCGAACTTCAATACATAAGAGGGAAAAGGCCCGAACTTCAATACATAAAACAAATCAGAAGGGGAAAAGGCCCGAACTTCAATACATAAGAGGGAAAAGGCCCGAACTTCAATACATAAAACAAATCAGAAGGGGAAAAGGCCCGAACTTCAATACATAAGAGGGAAAAGGCCCTAACATCAATATATACTGAAAAGGCCCGATCTTCAATACATACTGAAAAGGCCCGATCTTCAATACATACTGAAAAGGCCCTAACATCAATACATACTGAAAAAGAGTATAGACAATTAATATATTCTGGTTATGAAGCAAATACCTTTCAATATGAAGAGGTTGTTTTGCCATTTGATATTTATTCTTTTCTTAATTTCCGATGGTTATTTCCGGTGGTTTTTACTTTTTCTTCATACCTCGGATCAATTCATAAACCGGAAATAAAATAAAGTATGGCACCTCCATTTATAAAATTTACATTTAAGTATACAACAATCCTATATCTAGCAATAAAATAAAGTAAAAGATATAAGTTATCGTTTGAAAATACGAGAATGGCCGTATCTCAAACCAAAGTTAGAGAGGAAAGTTATATTAAACGTAGATTTAGTGTGCTGCTACCGATTTCTATAAATCGGTATATTTAACTTAATCAATTTTTCAAAGTTTTTGCTGATCTATTTAAATTGTTTAAGGATCTATATTGGCTATTTCGAGTAAAATAGTACTAAAATGAAATAGTACTCAAATGTATTCTTTGTATTCTTAATTTCCGTATTCTTTGTATTCTTAATTTCCGTATACTTGAAATTTTCGTATTCTTAAAATTTCGCAGCCATCCAAATTTTTGTGTAACCTCCGTTTTATTCATTCCTATTGGTAATCCATAGTAGGAATATCTTCACTACCTGCTAGGCCTAGTTTGGGTACTATAGTTGTCTGAGATTTTGAATATCCTGAGATTTTGAGTATTATGTGGTTATGTTTTGTAATTTTGAATACTGAGATTTTTAGAATCCTGAGATTTCGAATAAACTGAAAATCTAAATAATTGAGATTTTTATGTGATTATTCTGAAAGTTCGATTATTCAGAGATTTTTAAAAGATTTTTAAGTTTCTGTGATATTAAGCTTTCTATGATTTCAGTTATCTGTAATACATTGATCAAGATTCCTAGTGTAAATTTTAAAAGAATGTTCATTTTTATACATAATCAAAATGTGTAGCATTTTGTTTGTGAATTTTCTGGAAGAATTGTCTCTCTTGGAACAAGGACATTTCTGTATTATAGAAACGTATAATTTGTTTAAGTAGAATATATGACATATTGATAAAAATACAATTAAACTACAAACACCTAGGAAAATATATATTTGAAGTTTTACAAAAGATCGAATTCTCTATAATCCAAGAGGAAACAGCTAACCTTTATAGTAACATGTATATTAATTTTAGATTTTTCAATATAAAGAAGTCTAAGGAATCCTTTCACAAAAATACTCTTGTTGGCTAAGATCCTTAAATAGTAACAATATTTGATTTAATTAAATGAATTTAAAAAATATTCAGATTATTTAATAGGAACTTGTCGTTTTATTGTTTATATGGATAAGTTCACATGATGTAATTTTATATTTTAATCCTTTTCATGCATTAACTTTTTAGAAAAGTACGATCCCATTAACTGGTTATGGGAAATATTGAGCATTTTACTAGCTCCTCTCCATAATAGGACTTGAAATTGTATATATTCCCGGGATTCGTTTTTATGATCTTTTTCTAGGTCTTATTTTTTATATCGTAAATTAATTTTGCAACCAATTGACTCAAAAGGACTTAAACAAGAATTCATACTTGGTTTGAATCTAGATATGAATTAAAAGTAAAATGATTGTATTGTTGATCTTTTTTTTTAACTCAATGATATATATTTAAGTATAACTATACAAATCTATATATTATTATTTTTTCCACTATGTTAGGCTACTCATGTAGAAGATATGGGTATAGATTACTAGTGTATATTAGACTGAGGAAGTAAGCTATAGAAGGATAACATGGGGACTATATATAGTACCCAGGCGAGGCTTAGCGGGAACGTAGAGACGAGCTCTAGCAGTTGACAATGTAACTAAGGATAATACTATGCAGTATAGGCATAGATCCCTAACACACTATATTTTTTTATTTTTTATGCTTTTTTTTATGTTAATTGTTTAATATGATATTAAACAAAAATTACTACGATATTTCATTATTTGAGAATTTCAAAGTTTTCGGAGTATACATAAAATGAAACATGTATAGTAAAAGATATAAGAATTTGATTTACTTTAGGGTAAATCTACTATTGAGAAAGTCGTAATAGTTGTGGAGGTAATTGGTAATTTTACTTGAAAGTTAATTCAGGATCAGATCTTAAAAAAATACTATAAGCAAAGAAGGCACCTAAAGTACTCTGTGCTGGAAATTTATTAAGGGCATAATAACAAAACAATTTAACTAGAGAGTATGAATCTGAATGATTTAATTAACCCAGATTCTGATAAAAGAAAGAAAAGAAGTTATTCTGTTAAGATAGAGCAATTACTGACTAGTGAACCAGTAGTTGGTAGTTTACAGTATTCTTCTATTAGGCTTATTAGTATAATTATAGTTATAGTTATAGTTATTATATTTATTGTAGTTATTATATTTATTATATTTATTATAGTTTGTATACTTATTACTTGACTAGCTATTATAAAGGTAATGGTGCTTCCTATGTTTAGGAAGAGTTTTCAGGTTATACGCAATAGTATTATCGGTATATTCCAAACAAAATTGTGACTCTTAATCTAAAAAATTAAAATTTGAAAAATACTCAAAAAATACTTTTTTTTATATATAACTAGAAAAAAGATTAGATACTATATAACTAGTATACATCATATACACAACTATCCAATACACTTATCTACATACTTTTCCATATTCTTTCATTTTCTCATTTTTCGCAGCCAACTATAAAGAAAAATAAATCACTTTTACACTTTGTTAATGATTTACTACATGGATATAGTGGTTATATGAATAGTGAGATTTTAGTAGCAACCAGAAGTTTATCTTTATAGTTCAACCACAATCAACAGAAAAGATTTACTATTCAAAATATTGAATTAGTCTAAAATTCTAGAAATTCACGTATTTTTGTTTTATTTGACTCCCTGTGTTGGGAAGAATTCTTTATAGTTTTATGGTTTTATAAAATGAATAAATATAATAAATTACGAGCTTCCTATAAAAATCACTTGAAGTTTCCGTTCCTATTTTTAACTGCAACCATAGTACAATTCTTTTTGGAAATTTATGGCTACAACTTTCCATTTATGATTAAAAAGAATCTAATGGCTGAATTACAAATATAAAGAATATTAGTTGGTTTTTTTTTGCTTCATGTTTTTACTCTTTCTAGAATTTAATAACCAAGCCAAGTTTTGATTCTGAAAAGAAACATTAAATAAATATCCAACTTATGAAGAATAGCTACTCGCTCGTAACTTCAAAATAAGTGGACTGGTTAGAATGTAGGAAATGATAAATAGGAAGTGATAAGATATGAGCAGAATAGGTCTTTTTGATTCCATTGACTGAAGTCTTCTATGCTGCATGTGTTAATGCCAATTACCAGAACTTCTTCATACTCACGATTAGAAAGAAACTACCTGGAATCAGCTACACCGATTTGGACAAGATTATTAGTTATGTTAGGAAAAGTAGCAAGGAATCACCAGGAGCGAGTAGCTGTTCTTTATACTGAATATTATTTGGAAATTCAAGTAAAGATTCAATTTTTTGAAATACAGCTATTGCTTCTCTCGTAGCTTCAATATTCAACCAAATTTCAGAATTTCACTAAAAAAGGAATCTTAAAAACTTTCACTTCAAAAACTCGACAACCTTAAAATTTTGAATACTTCATATTCGGTTTAACATGAAACGAGCTCACCTTCAAGTTTGCAATGTTTTCGGGCCGGAGATAACAGAAAAGTGGGCGCAGTTAATGTAACGCAAGCAAAATCAGCCTACTTGCTACATGTTTTCATTTCCGGAGATAATATTCACCCGGAGATAACCAGAAAGAATAACAAAGGCCGGAAATAAAGAAAAAGTAAGAAGCTCAACATGTAAACCCCAAAACGTAGCCTCAAAAGCAACGAAACAACTTAAATTGAAAAATCAGCACCATTGTGGTTAGGGCATAGCCTCAATTGATATACTATATAAATACCAAGCATCCTTTTTTTTTTTTTTTCATTTCCAAACTACAACTCATCATCTCATGTCTATCTTAGTCACCGGTGCAAACGGCTACATTGCCAAAGAAACAATCTCTCAATTGCTCAGCGAAAACTACACCGTAGTTGGAGTAGTGAGAAGCGCCGAAAAAGGCGCCGCGTTGGCTGCAAAATTTGAAAAATTAAACCGCGGCGGGAAATTCTCCACGGTCGTTGTGCCCGACATCATTGCCGAAGGCGCGTTTGACCAGGTCTTGAAGGAAAACAACTTTGCGGCCGTGATCCACATGGCTTCTCCCGTATCTCTTGAAACCACCGAGGTTGAAAAGGACACCTTGATCCCCGCCTTGAAGGGAACCGTCAACGTGCTCAGTGCCATCCACGAGCACGCCAAGTCCGTTACCAGGGTCGTCATCACGTCCTCGGTCGTCTCGATCACCGACGTTCTGGGGAAAACACCTGTTGTCGATGAGACCTGCTGGAACGACCTCACCTGGGAAGTTTCCCAAACAACGCCGCTTCTTGGCTACATGGGCCTGAAGAAGTTTGCTGAGCAGGCAGCCTGGAAGTTCATGGAGGATAATAAGCCCTCCTTCAGCTTGGCCACGGTTTTGCCTGCCACGGTTATGGGTCCACAGACGTTTGATGAGGATGCTCAGGGCGACATGAACTTTTCTGCTGCCTTTGTCACAAAGACGCTCAGGAACGAGGACACCGGTTTCTCCGGGCCCACCATTGACGTTAGAGACGTGGCCAGAGCGCACTTGGCCGGTTTCCAGAAGGAGGAAACCAAGGGGAAACGTCTCTTTCTTGCCAGTGACGACTTCTCGTACTTTGTGCTCCAGCTGATTTTGGCCAAGGAGTTCCCGGACTTGGGAATTGTTCCAGATAAGGAGACCCACGAAATGTTTGGCTGGAACAACGACGCTACCAGAAAGATCCTTGGGTTTGATTTCATTCCGTTAACTAGATCGGTTAAGGAGAGTGCCCAGCAGATTTTCGCTAATAAACGTGATAACTAGATGGTTTGTGACTCATTTGGACTCATTTGGACTCATTTTTAGGATATATTTAGTTTTTTTAGTTTAAGAGTTTAAAAGGCTTAAGATAATATAAAACTGTACTTACCATAAATTTAGAGCACTTTGCCTTATTCAAAATTCTTTTTTTTAACATTCTTTTCTTTTCGGCATTTGAAAAATTTGGCTGCAAATGAGAAAAAAATGGAGTTTTGTGTTAGAAATATTTAGTCCATTTTAATAAGCATTCAGCATAAACAATACATATTCAGCATGGAGAGTAAATAAATGGCGGATTCTTTAAGAACAACTGTAAAGCGAAACATACAGGTAATAAGAACAAACCATCAGGACAAACATTTCCTTGACAAGACGAGGTGTTCCCTATTAAAGAAGTTATCATTTTCAATGATATTACCTAGGCGCTCTGCAATTGGTTGTAAGTCTGTGCTTGTGGTGCAGTCTTTTTCAAATCTAATAAAAGTGAATTTGATCTATCGTCAAGACTCTAGTATGAAATTCAAAAGGGAACAAACCCCTTAAGATCGTTCATAATATAGCTCACTCTAGGTAGAAAAGTGTAGGTAGAAAAGTTGTAATCTATGTGGAAATCCCGTAGTTTATATAGTAAATAGTATAGGTTACTAGTAATATTTTTGCAGTGTTAACTTAATATTTACATTAAAAATCATAACGATAAGAATGGAAAATCAAAATGAAAATAAAATGAAGTTTTATAATTATCAAAAAACCTTGAAATATCAAAAAACCTTGAAATATCAAAATAACTTCTCAACATTAAAAGTTTTTTCAATATCATACCAACGTCGCTTGTCAAAACAAGCAAAATAAGAAACCTATACTATCTTCCGAATTACCTGCTATAAAATCCTTAGAAATAGTACAATATTAGACAGCTTAATATTGGAAATGGAACTATACTAAGATAAATTATAGGCAGAAAGTTTAGAAGAACTTACTAAAATAAATCTGAAAAGAGACTTATAAAGGATTTATGATTGCCTGAACTACACATCTCAGTTCATTTCATTTCTTACAGTGATACATCTTGAGCTGGTGACCTTGAAAATAGGAAACGCATGTATGGTACTTATTTGTTAATGCTGGTTCTCCCATAACTTTGAAAACTAAAAAAGAACCAACTGTCACATTTTCATCTACTGAAGCTTAATATATTGCTTTAGCTTTAGTTGTGAAAGAGACAATGTATGTTTTTAAGAAATTGGAATTCGAAACCACTGCAAGCTATTGTCCAAAAAAACTCAATATATTAAATGTATCTACTTTGAGTTGTGTGTTTTTATAGTATTATTAGGAAAATTGATCTCTCAAATATACCACAAGTTTTATTTTTTATACAAGAGTTTTTTATTAACAGATATTTTTTGTTGCTTCTTTAGGAGGTAAACAATATCTTATTAAATTGTGTATTAAAATGTTGTTTTTCTCGTTTTATAGTACTGGTTAGTCTTGGAAATAAAATTTCAAACCAATTGATTCTGAAAATGCCAAGTTCAACAAAATAAATGGAGGTAAAAATTTCCAGGTGTGAATAAAAAATCAAGACAATATTATATTTTTTAAAATAATTCTGTCATTTTAACTTAACAAAAATGTTTTTTTGCTACTCCTTGTAGTTGGATAGCTGGTTAAATTATTTTTCTTCTAATGTCTTGTTATTTTGGTTTTACAGTACTGTTGAGTACTAGTGTTTCCAATTTGATGATTATCTGGAACTTACAAATATAGGGGTTATAGTTTTCTATATGTTTTTTGTTAAAATTGTGTGTTCAAATGTGTATATTGTTTTTGGTTTTAGAGTATCTTTTGGTGGTGCTAGTTTCTTTCCGATTTTTTGATGTTTAAACAGATGTTCGTTTTACGCTTTATTTTTTAGGGAATTTGCAACATTATTAAAATTGTACTTTCAAGTTTTTAATTTTTATTTTTTTAAGACTTGATTGATGGCTGATGATCTGTTAATCAATATACGTTAATACGTATTTAGAACTTAAAAAAGGTTTTCTTATTTGCATTTCTCATTTCAAGTCGACCACTGGATTTCGAAAAGAATTAAAGGTATTTTTCAGTAGATTTCGACACACCAAAAAAATTGAATGAATAAGGAGAATTTCTACTGGATGAATTTTTTAGCTTTTTTATTTATAATAACCCCCATTTTCAACTAGATATTAGGTATTTTTGAACAATTAGGTAGGAACAATTTGGTCGGTTTATGGAGGGATTATTACTTGATTTTTATACTAAAAACCCGAATAAGTTTGGTTTATTTTTTTAATCTATTTTATCGGTCTTTTCGAAAATCATTTTTCTTCTTAATATTTACAAGTGGTGAGTAATTTCTTTATTTTCTATTAAATGGATGAAATGTTTTAAATTTATTTATCTGATTGATAATTTCATTTAAAATGTTGATAATTTACGCTCTTTTATTTTATTGTTTGACATGCGGACACGATCACTTGTTATCTGTTTAGTATAAGCAATCTTATCAGCTATAGTCTTTCTTTAAATGGTATTAGAATTTCTTCTATTAGTAATAATATATCCTACATTACGTCTACTTCATCTGAATTTTTGAATTTATTATCAGTTTCCAGTTTTAAAGGCGCTTTTCTAGTGCCAGTCAATATTTCCTTTGGATAGAGGTCTGCTGCTAAAACTGATTCTAATAAAAATTACGTAACAAATAGATGAAACACTTCGAAAAGTTCATTATATGGGCAGCTTGGCAGGCAATCTTTTAGATATGAACATAATATTTTGCAGGATTCTTCTGGGTTGGTTTGATGGATCAAAATAAAGGTTTTGCGTATAATGTTGTTCAAGTTTTTATTGACGAAGTTAAACAAAATAGAATTCCTAATTCAGAATATATAGAATATGTTGTAATTTACATGTGTCTAAAAGTTCTCTAATTTTATAACAGTATAAAACTATTCTGCTAGATTGTTACTTAACTATGTAGATTAAACCTAAGTTGTTAGGAAATATATAGAAGCTTCTCAGATTTATGCTCAATATTTTTGTATAAATTTACTCAAATATTATAAAAAATAAGAAAAATAAAATGAAAATCCCCCTAAAAAGAAAAAACGCACAGCCATGAGACGTAGAAATTTTTATTCTCTGTTATAAACGTATATTTTATAGCTGTTCATGTAAAAGTATGACACGTTCATCAAAATATATAGTTTTTTATAAGTATACTTAAATAACTGAGTTCAAAAAATAAGAATTCACAGAAAATCTGGAAAACCAGATGTTAAACTTGGCAGATGAAGTAAGAAGCTATTATTGGTATAAAACAGAAGTATTTAAGAAATGTTTTATGTTATCCAGATACAAAGCATGTATTGAAGTCTGGTGAAAACGCACAGGGAATTTAGCGGTCGTAAATTTATTATGCTTGAAACTTAACCATGATGCATACTATGTTTGAGTTAACCATGTAGTTATTTAAATGGCTCGTCTGGCTACTCAGTTAAAAAGATTTCTTCCGCAATGGAAGAATACATTCAAGATGGAGAGAGAACGGGATAAGGTTTCTATTTGACCCCAGAAGAAAGCAAAACTGCATCCTTTGACTTGTTTTTTAGCCACTATGCTTTAAATCGAGTGACAGAAAGACTCGTTTTGAAAGATGATTGCAATATAATGGAAAACAACGACACGTCAATGGCAATGTTACCAGAAGTTTTATCCATTTTTACACAAAATACACAAGGGATACTACCATAGCGCGCTAGAGATCACTAATAAGAACCAATTCGAGTATATCAATAAGACATTTCCCGATATTTCAAGTCATTTCAAGGAATTTCCTTCATCAATAAAGCCGACAATTCATAGGTTGAAAACCAATTTGTTACCTCGGCATCTTTAATCCAATCCGTACACTTTTTGCAGCCATTAAAAAGGTAACATTAAAATATGGAGAAGCAGACTTCAATGGGAAATTGCTTAACATCAAGAATCTAGAATTGGTCAACTTTAATCTTTTATGAACTGAGAATTTTCCCAAGTTGGAGACATTGCGTATCAGCAATTCAAATATTCCTTTAGGTATCATGAAAAGACATGAGGTAAACAAATATACTTATAAAATAAAAAGTTAAGGGATTATTTCTTTCAAATATAGTAGTGGAGGAGAAGCAGAAGCTCGATAAGACTTTTATGAACTTAAAGCGCTTAATCATAGACAATAATTGGTTTTAAATGTTGTAACTCCAACATACTTGTTAGAGTATACTTTCCACCATCAAAGTTAGTGAAAGGGATTTTGAAAAATATGAATTCCTTAGAAAACTTGAATTATACAATGTTACATTCTATACAATTTACTCTTTGGATTTCAGTCACAATAAACACCTCAAAGATATTCGAATTTCCAAGTTACTGTTGGGCATACAAATCAACCTGGTGAGTACTACCAATTGCAAGGATGTCGAATGAAATGGCCAACCTCATTAGAGTTCTTATCTATTGAGTT
This sequence comes from Aciculoconidium aculeatum, assembly GCA_030579395.1. Classification (NCBI taxonomy): domain Eukaryota; kingdom Fungi; phylum Ascomycota; class Pichiomycetes; order Serinales; family Debaryomycetaceae; genus Aciculoconidium; species Aciculoconidium aculeatum. The sequence goes on from JAKTQU010000034.1 coordinate 150,702, forward strand.
TAAGGAAAATTACACTGCTTTTGACCTGGAAATGGTTTTTCCAAGCCAATTGAAGCACTTGAAGGTATACAATTTCTTTCTGTACATTGGGGCGCGCTCTATGCCTGTAGAACTTTCAGTTGGCTTAGATCATTTAAAGATAAACTGCAACCGCATTGATTGGTTTAGGAACAAAGTCCCATTTGAAGAGCTCTGGGTGGTTGATATCGAGGTGAATTCTTTCACAAAAATGAACCTTTCCAACTTTTCGGTTGCAAAATTGAGGTTATTTTGTTTTAATCCAGTCTGGCTGGGAAATTAAACTCCCTAAAAGAATTGAGAGTTTGGAGTTGCTGTTGATAAAAAGAGGGAGTTTAGAATTGACACATATTTCCCTGATTTTTTTTAAAAATCATACGAACTTAATCACACTCAAAATATAAATAGCATAAAGCAATTCAGCTTGGTAAATAATTTTTTATGCCCAGACTTCCTACCATTTTTTATGCTATCATACTAATTTGATTGACCTGGTCTATGTTGTGCAACTACAACAATTCATCTAATAGTCTCTTCCCTATTGATTGTCAGTACAACTTTCAAATGCAATTCTCCTATACCAGCCACATATAATGGCTTACTTCATTTTATGAAAGTATCACAAGGCTATAATGTATCTGTCCCTTTTATTTTTGTTTGTGCTCAAAAGTATTTGCCAGCATATTATTTGGCTGCGAAATTTTCAAATGGTGGCAAAAAAATACAAAAACATAAAGTATATAAAGACAGGAGAAGATGTGAGAAAAAGAAAGAAAAGCTTGGTATTACTTTCCACTTTTATTTGTTGTTTTCAAGTTTTCATACTTCACCCAAAATAGCAGGCCAAGTGGTAAATTATAAAATGAGGAGGGTTCGCCTTCCTTTGAATGGGAACAACAGTTCTGCACACCTATACTCACGAAAACCACGTTCACATACTTCAAAAGATGTTTTCACTGTGTTGATCTTCCATTTGGTATCTTTGTTAAGTTCACTTAACCCAAAACAGAAGGTCCAGTAGCAGATTTTCCACAAATCTTTCTTTTTAAGCTTCCATAATCAGCCACAAAAGAAGGTCTATAACAGGAAAGTATAACAAATTTACCCTTCAAATGAACCATTTTTTTAATACAAAAAAGGGAAACTCTCAGAAAGAATTGGAAACTCCAAGTGCTCCCATTTAATATAAAAAGAGCAGAAAATCCCCAGAATTTGGAAATTAAAATCCTCATCCGCTCCATTTTAATATAAAAAGGAACAGAAATCCCCAGAATTTAGAATTTTTTCTTCAGCTATTAACTACAAAATGTCTTCCACTCAAACTTTCAACTTTAACTTCAACTTTACTTTCAACGTCAACTTGAACTGCAACTGCAACCAAGAGTTTTCTTTTACTGCTGAGCAGCTCTTTTGTCTCCTTGATGGAAAGAGAACTGGGCCAGTTCTCAACAAGAAGGGTCCAACTGGTTTGGCTACTCTTGCCAAGTTGACCAGTGTTAGTTCTCCATCTGAGAAAGACGGTCTCTACCCTTTTGCTGAACTTTTCAAGAGCAGCAGAATTGTCAACAATTTCATCTATGAAGATGAAACCACCTCTCCAAACCATGACCTTTCCAATGACTGTGGTCAATTTGATTTTTCTCCTAAACAGAAGCATTTGGAAAACATTGAAAGCAACAATGACTTTGTTCCAATTGACTTTTCATTAGAAAAGCTTTTGGTTGACAATTTGCATCCTGCACCAATTATCGACTCTCCAGTCAAATGCTTGGCTCTAGTCAAGTACACTAAACCAACCTTTCCTAGCAATTCTCTTCAACCAATTGACATGGACTTCCCAGTCAAACACTCTGAACAATTCAAATGTACTCCAATCAAAAACTCAATCTCCTCTTTAATCTTACGCACTCCTCACAGGGAATCCGCCCACTTGGTCTCAGAAACAATTCCAGAACCAGAAACATATTGCAGACCCAACAAAGGACATTTCCCGGAACTTTTTAAATCTTGTAAAAACTCCTCTTGCGGACATGAATTCCCAGAGAAGGGCTATAGTCATGGTCAAGCTAAAAAGCCTACAGAAGATCTACCAAACAGAGACACTGTAATTGCATTCCTCAGAGAAATGGCAGACTTGTTGAAGTCTAACATCGACTCATTCTACTTTTACAACCAGTACGGTGAACTTTCCTTTGAGCCACAGGTCGCTAATTCTTGTCTCGACAGAACAAGACACGACAGGAACATGTCCAAACACGGGTTCTGTGGTTTCTGTATAGAAACCAATTTCTACAAAATTAATGAATCCGTCTATATATCGCAACTTCTACGTCAAGGTCGTCTTTGCGGCAGTATCCCAAACCCAATTATGGTAGACACTTATTATGTGGAAAACAAAACCGGAAAGGTAGGTCTCAAGAATTGTGTTGTTTGTCCATGTTGCTACGAGTTGGTTGAGCATGGGTGTACCATACCAGACTTTGACTCGCCTTTAGTCAGCTACTTTAAGCATTATGAAGATCACCAGATGCAGCTGTATTTTTAAGTGTTTTATGATTGTATAGGAATAAAAGTTCTCTGAAGTGACTGTAGGTGTCACTGTAGGGTGTGAGGTGTTATTGTAGCGTTGAGTAAGATTACTCTTAAATCTGTAATTAAAGTTTAAGTGCTATTGTAGTAGTTGTGTAGTATTATGGAAAAGCTCGTGTTCCACACTAGATTGCTAATTGATGTTAATATATAGTAATAAAGAAAATTGAGGATATACGCATGACGTTTGTAGTACTTTAAAACAAGGTGAAATATTATAGCTGGAGTCTTTAGTACTCATATAGATATCTCCATAACCATCGTAGCGTGTGACCTGGGACCTTTTTGACCTTTTCCTCTATGAAACGGATATTAGTACTATGTAAAATTTTCGCTGCATATTTCCATTTGGAGGAATGACTTCATATATCAAGATTATCATGGACTGCACTAAATATTCAAGCAGACCATATGATTTCTGACTTACCTCTTCTAAGTATCATACCAACGTCTCTTAATGCTTTTCAAAATGATTCAGCATATTTGATTCTATATATTCCACTTGACTACAAAACAATATGAAAGGATTTCTCCCTTTCTCAAAGAACCGCTTAGTAAATAACACTCCCACTTGTTTAGTTAAATGATGACTATCCTTTGATTATCTAGCTTTCATGGTTATCCAGGTTTTCCTGGAAATGATTCTAAGTAACCCCCTTAAATGGCCATACCAGCAATTTTTGGTTTTCTTAATACTAGGAATTTATGTGATATATTTTGAGACTTCGATAATAACTAGACTTAGAATAGATTAATTTTAAGCGAGGTGCTTGAATTTTTGGAATTCACCTCAATTTCTACGACTAAAGGTGAATCTCTTTACGTCAAGAATTCTGGGTACATGTGTTAAGAAAAGATGTTGAGATTATTATGAGGAATGCCATGAGTGTTTCAATTCTGGAAACTAATAATGTTAATTGAATGGACCTTTTTGCCTCTTCCCTCTTAAAATTCTACGATATGCTGAAAGCTTCATGATTTTCGGATTTTCAGTGCTATTTCTACAAGTACAATTCCATCTCTTTTTAGTAAAAGTCATGAGTGTTAATAAAAGATAAAGGTATTTACATGACAAGCTCTATGAACTTTTCCATTTTGAAAAACAGTAATGTTCATCGAATGAGTCTTTCTGCTTCTTTTTGGGCTGCTTCTTTTTGGACTGCTTAATTTTTTTTCCATTCCAGACCCTGAAAGGGTCCAAAGTATCTAATGCAAAAAATGTACAGAGTGCTCCTGTATCCTACCAATACTTATTATTAATATTGCTTCAGTTTTGGAGCGAACTTCTACAGTACCCGACTATTTTATGTACCTGTTAAGGGTTTCAATTGTAATCTTATATTACTACGTACATTATGATACTACCAATTACACTCTAGTTTATACATATAATGCTCTATTTCTTCATGGTCATTTTTCAAACTTCCCTTTCGAGATATTTTTTGGGGTCAAAAGATAATCGATATCGATAATGTTGTATGCTTTACAAAGAAAACACTAGAATTCCTCCTAGTTTCAAGACATCAAAGAATAATGATGGTAGTTGCAAATCCTATAAAGTCGAAGCTGGTGATATGTCCTTCTATTTTTGCTAATTTTCCAGGTACACCAGCAGATATGGCTGCTATATGGGTACTGTTATATGTTTAGAAATACTAAAACATACAAATCTTTATAACCTGTAAATTCTTGCAACTTCTCTAGCTATTTTTATAGACGTGGGAATACCCTTATAGAAATCCAATATTTAAGAATTATGTAATAGGAGCTAAAATATATTAAAGTTCTAATGATAATTCTATGGTATGTATACCATGGTAAATTAATTTTTAAACAAATTGATTGACAAAGACTTAAAAACAAAAAAAATTAATGGACAAGAATTCATTTCTGGTTTGAATATTTATTTGTTGTGGCTTGAATATTTGTGGTGCTAGATATGAATTAAAAGTTAAATGACTGTATAATGTTTTTAAACTTACAAACAAAAATATCATTATTGGAGTATAGGAAATAGACTATGGGATGATATTGAAGTATGGGAACTACACTAGGTTAGAAAATGGGCTGATAATTGGAGTATAGGAAGTATACTAAGTCCAAATATGAATGACCAGATAGTGAGGTATAGGGAGTATACTTCTTAGAACATCAAACCTGTATTAAGTTAAGGTGGTGGGCTGAGCTTATTAGTATAAGAACTATACTAAGATAAGATAAGGACTAAGGGATAAGAAAGACTAGACTAAATTTAGAATAAAGCTTATTAGTACAGGAACTATACTACGATAAAGTATGGGATGAAAAATAAGAAGAGGAATGCCTTTAAAAGTATAATATAGGAAAGTCATAAAATTGAACTCAGCTCATATCAAATAATATAAATAGAGAGTAATTCCCTTAAGTTTTGAAAGGATAACAAATCATACTAAAACAATAATTGTTAGGAATTCCCCTTCGCAAGCCTAATTAGGCAACTCTCTACCGATCAATATACACATATCGATATAACTAGAGCCTTATCATTTAGTTATATCTTACTATATGAAGCACAAATCACTTGATCTTTCCAGGTTCCATTTGCCTTACCCATGGCTATCCTAATTCCCCTCTTACACATCTAGTCGGGGACCCTATACAAAGGCTCCCATATTCCTCTTTATATATGCCTATTTAGCCAGTCAACTCAACAATTATCTGAGAATAGCGCATTAGTAGCCTATAAATAAGGGTACTAAATATTAACCATGTCTGAATCGAATCAAAGTAAAAAATATTTACCAAAGGAAAGTAGTTCTTTCTGCAGTAAGAGAGAACTACTCTTAGAGGAACAACAAAGTAAACAGGCAGAGAAGAGTTTATACGAAGAAAGAAGATTAGTTGATGAAGATGAAGTTGTCTAAAATGGTATTATTGAATCTAGGAGTTCTACCAGAACTACTACAAACACCTCAAAGATGGTTAAACTATGAGTGAACCACATTCCAGCAGGTTCTGAATTTAACAATTGTGTGATTCATTTCAATCTGAGAGAATTCATGTGAAGTTTAACTTCTTGAGAAACAAGTTCCATTTGTTTTTAACTCAATCAATCATTTATATTATGTTTTTCGAAATCGTACTATATCTTTTCCTAAAATCCATAAATATTGTGCTATAAAATACGATCAATGGTTTATTTAGACCTTTACCTTCCTAAATTTTTATGGCTGGTAGCTTTTTACGTCTTGGAGTTGGTTAATTTTGGATTTGCCTTTTTACTTAGTTTCTGAGATTAAGTCCAAAACTGAATACCTGAAATTGTTTTTGCTACAATGACAAAATTTGGAACTATTGAAAGGCCTGATATTTTCCTACCTGATACTGGGTGTGACAGGTCCTTGTTTTGATTTATTTACTGCGTTTCCAAGTACTCTGGCGAAGTTCTTTCCAGAGGTTGATATTCATTTACTATAAAAGTTAATGAAGTTATCGTAAGTTAAGTTATACCTTCTTATACAGACAAAACTTTATTAGTTAAAATACTCTGGGAATGACTTGCCACTCCTCAAGTCTTAAAATACCTGTCCAAATTATTTATTGGGTATCAGTTATCCCTAAGAAGTTATCTGCTTAACCATGGTCGAAAAAATTGGAGAATTGATTCTTGGTTTTCACACCAGTACGAGCTTCCTTCATATACTAGTTAACGGGCTCCATCAAATGTTAAAACAACATAGAGTTACTGTTTAAAAACAAACTCAAGTATATTTTTTATCTTTGCATTAGTTTCTAGTGAGAGTACTTGTTTTTTATTGTGACAAATTGAAACGATTTAAGAAGAGATCTACAGCTTCTATGCTTAAAACGCTTGTTGATATTTCCTTCAAACTGTATTCGCCAATATTGCTATTCTTAAAATTAAAATTTATTAACTGAGTGTATTCTACTTCAAGATTTCTGAGAAGAAGTTTTGACGAGAAGGAGATTTCAGAATTTGTGGATTTGGTGTCAACAATACCAAGGAGCTTAGCAAGGGTTATATAGTACACAGTGAATGACGTGATTAATACAGTTCTATATAATTCACACCAGAGTGGTACCGCTGCGTTTGTTTTAATCAGATATTTCCAAATAAGACTCGGTACTTTGTGATATATTATGGTTCTTTGGAATTGTTATTTCCTACAGCCGTGATGTACACTATGTCCTATCATTAACTGAATTTCTAATTCTGTAATTGCTTGGGGTGCCTTATAAAATGGAATAGCCAAAAGTTTGACTATCTCAAATTTTCCCATTTAAATTCAAAGCAATTATTATCAATTCTATCTACCGTGGTTTTTGGCCTTAACGGTATCAAAGATGTGTGTTTCTTGGTTATTCTTCATTTAAGTATGTGTATAAGTTCCTTGGTTTGGAAAATCAAACCATTTTTGATGCTCTGCAATTAAAGTTTAACAAATGAGAAGAAAGAATCATTTTCAAATCGACCATTAAAGAAACCGAAATCAACCCTATTTTAAAATTTTCAGATGGCTTAGTCCCATAATCCATTGAATATGGATGGAAATCTTTCAGGTTTTTCGAAAAGTTGATGTTTCTGAATCTATTATTGTGATTTCCGATTGAGGAATCTGAAATATATTTACCGAAAAGACTGCGATTTCAAGTATTTCAATTGTGTTTTCTGTTCAAGAAATGTAGACCGTCGAGGTCGCTGAAAATATAGACCCTTTTCTATCTTTTAGAGGAATTTACACCTGTTGATCATGTCTTTGACCAATCTAAATTTTTTGAACGCATTGATTTCCCAGATTCTCATGGTGAATCTGGATCTATTTCCAAATAAATGTGTGAGCATGAATATGCATATGGATATGTCTGACCTGATTGTACCAGTTTCTGAATATGATTATATCTTAATACCTTGATTGTGGGACAATCCCCTGATTTTGGTGCGGTTGATCTTGATAAGATTGTATTGATAAGATTTTGTGTTTTGGCTTACGTAATTTTGTGGGGTTTTTCGCCTTGAACTGAGATGCACACCATCAGGATGGAAGTCTCCAGATAGAGGTAAAATCATAAAATGTGTTTCGAGACGCGTAGTGATGGAAGAGTTAAAGATTGATTCGTAAACTCAAGGATCTCATAAATAATTATTATAGATAGGGCGACTTGTTCCTTAACTCTGCCTTGAGTTCATCCCTTTAATTGTGCTTCAGAAACTAAGTCTGCGAGTAAACTGTATTGTACAACAGTAGTTCAATCGAAACAATTCTGAGAAAGTTCACAGGAGGCAACCGGAATGGTATGGTAGTACTAATGACCGGATTTAGTATACCGAATCGACCATTTGGTTGAAGTGTATCTACTTCAAATCGTATCTTAAGTCATCCACATGCTCATGATCACAATGTACTAAAACTGTGTGAGCCGGATATC